>CACVCL010028470.1:0-101497 GCA_902729485.2 Mus minutoides
GTGTGCATTTGTACATGTTTGCCCATGTATGTGATGGTATCTTCCTCTTATATGTTCTAATATGTCTATATTATTCCTCTTATATGTCTAATTTTTGAGACAGTATCTCTCCCCAAGCCCTGAGCTCATCGATTAGCTAGACTGACTGGCCAGGGAGCGCCTAGGCTCTGACCATCCTTCCAGCATTTATAAGTGTGCATTGCCATGCCTGGCTTTCAATGTAGATGCTGGGACTCTGGTTCCCACGTTTGCATAGCAGGCGTCTTACCAACTGAGCCATTTCCCCAACTGTGTGTCTCAAGATTTAAGTATCTGCCGGGCGTGGTGGCACACACCTTTAATCCCAGCACTTGGGAGGCAGAGGCAGGTGCATTTCTGAGTTCGAGGCCAGCCTGGTCTACAAAGTGAGTTCCAGGACAGCCAGGGCTACACAGAAAAACCCTGTCTCGAAAAATAAAAAAAAAAAAAACCAAAAAAAACAAAAACAAAAACAACCCAACAATAACATAAACAAACAAACAAAAATTTAAGTATCTTCTTTTTGATCTAAAAGAACAATGGAAGCTAAGATAATTGGTGCTGTGTGTGTGTGTGTGTGTGTGTGTGTGTGTGTGTGTGTGAGAGAGAGAGAGAGAGAGAGAGAGAGAATGTGTGTACTCATACACGTGTGCAATTTCTTTTCTTTTTAGGTAAATACAAAGTGTATGATCAAAGAAAAATTTTAAAGCTTAACTACTATCTTATAAAAGTAATATTAAATTCTAGAAGGAAGAGAAAAGCCAGAAGCGAATAGAACTAGATTGTGTCCTACATAGAAAGAAGTTCAGAGCAGTCAGTGGAGCATGAAGATGCTAATGAGGTGAACGTGATTAGCAGCGAGACTAATTCAGTCTAAATTGAGTAACATTGTCTTTCTTATACTCACATGTGGGGTTTTTAAATTAGTTTCAACATGAGATTAACTTCTCTCTTGAAATCATATTTAGGTCATGAACCCTACCTCTTCTCAGATTTGAGAAATTATTCCTTACATTATTCAAGTCTACAAAACAGGTTGAAGAGGTTTTTTTTTTTTTTTTTTTTTTTTTTTTTTTGGTTTTTCGAGACAGGGTTTCGCTGTGTAGCCCTGGCTGTCCTGGAACTAACTTTGTAGACCAGGCTGGCCTCGAACTCAGAAATCCGCCTGCCTCTGCCTCCCAAGTGCTGGGATTAAAGGTGTGCGCCACCACGCCCGGCTGAAGAGGTTTTTTTTTTTTCTTTTTCTTTTTGAAACAAGGTCTCACTATGTAGCCTGTATGTCCTAGATCTTCCCATGTAGACCAGCTGTCTTAGTCAGGGTTTCTATTCCTGCACAAACATCATGACCAAGAAGCAAATTGGGGAGGAAAGGGTTTATTTAGCTTACACTTCCACATTGCTGTTCATCACTGAAGGAAGTCAGGACTGGAACTCAAGCAGGTCAGGAAGCAGGAGCTGATGCAGAAGCCATGGAGGGATGTTCCTTACTGGCTTGCTTCCCCTGGCTTGCTTAGCTTGCTTTCTTATAGAACCCAAGACTGCCAGCCCAGAGATGGTCCCACCCAAAAGGGGCCTTTCCCCCTTGATCACAAATTGAGAAAATATCCCACAGCTAGATCTCATGGAGGTGCTTAGATAACCCCAGCTGTGTCAAGTTGACACAAAACTAGCCAGTACACCAGCCTAGCCTGGAATTCACAGAGATATGCCTGCCTCTACTGGGATCAAAGGGGTGTACCACCACACCAGATTTAATAGTTGAAACAATGTGTTCTAAACAAAAATCACTAGAAACTGAAGGTTATTACCCTGTTACCCTCTCACTATTTAATACATATGTGTTGTTGGGTGCGTGTGCATATGCATGTGTGTGCATGTATGTGTGGAGGCCAGAGGACAACTTCAGATACCATTGTCAAGAATGTCATCTGTCTCCTTTGAGACAGGGTCTTCTCACTTCTCTGGAGCCCACCAGTCTGCCCAGCAAGGGATCCTCCTGTCTCTACCTCCCCACACCCAGCATCCCCACACCCATTGTCCTAGTCAGGGCTGCTGTTGCTGTGACAAAACACCATGACCAAAAGCAAGCTGGGAAGGACAGGGTTTATTCAGCCTACACTTGACATCGTAGTCCATCACTGAGCGAAGTCAGGACAGGAACTCAAGCAGGGCAGGAACCTGGGAGCTGGAGAGCTGATGCAGAAGCCATGGAGGGGTGCTGCTTTCTGACTTGCTCCCCGTGGCTTGTTCAGCCTGCTTTCTTAAAGAACCCAGGACCAGCAACCCAGGGGTGGCACCACCCACGGTAGGCTGGGTATATTGATCACTAATTAAGAAAATGCCTTACAGCTGGATCTCATGGAGGCGTTTCCTCACCTGAGGCCCCTCCTCTATGATGACTCTAGCTTGTATCAAGCTGACCTAACACTAGCCACTTAAAAACATTTATTTTAGCTGGGCAGTGGTAACACATGTCATTAATCTCGGTACTCCATAGACAGAGGCAGGCAGATCTCTGAGTTCAAACCAGCCTGGTCTACAGAGTGAGTTCTGGGACAGCCAGGGCCACACAGAGAAACTCTGTCTCAAACAAAACAAACAAACAATGTCATTTACTTGTTATTCATCTGTATCATTAGTTCATGCACATGTATGTGCAGTGATGCATTTGTGCATACATGGAGCTTAGAAGAGGGTGTTGGAGTTACAGGGATTTTGCTTGTTACAAGGATGCTGGCTTCTAAACTCCGGTCCTCATGATTTTGTAGCAAACACTTTTAACCCCCAGGGCCTTTTCTCTAATCCTCCGTTTTTTCTGTGTGGGAGTCAGGCTTAGGTACTCTTGCATATAAAGTAAATGATTTATTATCTGAGCCATCTCCACTTTTTGCTAATTTCATTTTTACATTCAAATACTCTGAAATGTGCACGTTAATAACTTTTGTGTGGTTTCATTTTTCAAGACAAGGTTTCTTTGTATAGCCCTTGGCTGTCCTGGAACTCACTCTGTAGACAGGCTGGCCTTGAACTCACAGAGATGCTCCTGCCTCTGCCTCCTGAGTGCTGGGAGTGAAGGTGTGCACCACCATACCTGGCTTACTTGACTTGCAGTAACTTTAAGGTAACTATTAGAAACACTTGATTAAACTATTATTTATAAATACTTACCCATTTGGCCGGGCGTGTTGGCGCACGCCTTTAATCCCAGCACTTGGGAGGCAGAGGCAGTCGGATTTCTGAGTTCGAGGCCAGCCTGGTCTACAGAGTGAGTTCCAGGACAGCCAGGGCTATACAGAGAAACCCTGTCTCAAAAAACCAAAACAAAAAAAAAAACAAAAAAAAAAAAAACCTTACCCATTCATTAGTGTGTTTTTTCTCTTTTTTCTCGGTTTTTGAAATGTTACTTAGGATTTGTTTCTTATCTAATGACCAGTTTTGAAAAATTAGAAGCTATTTTTCTGTTTATTGTCTTCAAATATTTAACTAAATTTTAACATTTACTGGGCTTCAGTTAATGCTTATCAATATTTCACGTGAAATAAAAATTGATAATTACTTGTGATTTATTTAATGCCCTCCTATCTGAGAGGATAAGCTATGTATAGTACAAACCGGAGGACACATTCTGCTTCCTTTGGTCTCTGCTTCTTTTTTCTCCTTTTCTTCTTATTTTTGGGGTGGGTGTGAGGGTGGTGAGGAACATACAAGGGTCTCACGTAGCTAAGGCTGGTCTCTGTGTAGCCAAGGATGACCTTGAATTTCTGATCCTCCTCTTTCCATCTGGGATTCCAAGCAGGGCCCACCACACGCAGGGTTTGTTCCGGCGATCCAATCCCCTGCTTGGAAAATGAGCTAGACAAGTTCTCTACCAACCAGCCTACATCCTCTACCCCACATGTGCTGCTTTTTCTTTTTTTTAAAGATTTATTTTATTTATTATATGTGAGTACACTGTAGCTGTCTTCAGACACTCCAGAAGAGGGAGCCAGATCTCGTTACGGATGGTTGTGAGCCACCATGTGGATGCTGGGATTTGAACTTATCACCTTCGGAAGAGCAGTCAGGTGCTCTTACCCGCTGAGCCATCTCACCAGCCCACATGTGCTGCTTTTATGAAAGGAAAGTTTTCATATGCCAGCTGAAATTAGTTTGAAAGAGCCTTGATTGAAATCATTAAAAAAATATCTGAGCCCTGTTCTCAGAAACTATGGAGCCAATGATCATACAGCCAGCTGAAAAGGAAATGCTTGGATGCTCAGACCCTGCTGAGGGAGGGCCTTAGTATTGACTCAACATTAAGATGTAGGAAGTCTGTACACTATGTAGTACTTACATGCTTTCTTGTTTTTAGGTGTGGTCTGAGATTGGAAAAGGCTTTCTAGATGGGTCACTCGATAAAAACACCACTCGGAAAAACCAGTATCAAGAGGGTAAGCTTAGCCACTCTTTTTTTTTTCTTGGTTTTTCAAGACAGGATTTCTTTGTGTAACACTGGCTGACCTGGAACTCACACTGTAGACCAGGCTGGCCTTGAACTCAGGGATCCACCTGCTGGGATTAAAGGCAAGCACCACTATGCATGCCGGGCCAGCTTAGCCATTTTTAATTAACTTTTAATTAACTTTTAATTAATTTTTAATTAATTATTTTAGTTGGCAGGTAGTCTACCTTGGATCTAGAGCCAAGGTCTCACCTTCAAGTTTTAATATGTATCCAAAGATATGTGCTATGATTTAAGTTCTCTTATCTCTGATAGTGAAATCATCGGTCACTGATAATTTCTCTGTGCCTTTTCCTTCTCCATTTCACTCAGTGATGGTTTTTCTTCAGTGTAAGATAAGAGCAAGCAGTAAGTAGAAGCTGGCACTTACTGTGCAGTGAGTTCACAGTACATAGCTTGGGAGAAGCATAAGCGGACACTAGGGAGCCACTCAATAGTATGCATTATAAATAATAAGCAAGGGTGAACTTGTCTAAAAGAAGAAAATATTATTTACGAAGTTTTAAAAAAATCTTCTATTGTATTTGCTATGTGTGAGTGTTTGGCCTGCAGGTCCATCTCTGTACCACTTGCAAGGCTGGTGCTCACAGAGGCCAGAAGAGAGAGTCAGCTCCTCTGGAGCTGCAGATACAGATAATCGTGAGCTGCTATGGGGGGTGCTAAGAACTGAACTTGGATCCTCTGCAAGAATAGCAAGTGCTTTAAACTGCCGAGTCCTCTCTCCAGCCCCAACCTCAAAAAAGGAAAAAAGAAAAAAAGAAAAAAAACTGTCATAAAATTGAGTAAAATCTTTTCTAAGTTTTATGGCAATAATTTATAAGATTTATATACAGGGGCTGGAGAAATGACTTAACAGTTGTTTATATCCTAGTATCCGTGTTACAAAGGTGACAAACACCTGTAATTCCAGCTCCGAGGGATCTAATATCCTCTTACCTCCAAGGGTACCTGCACACACACACACACACACACACACACACACAAATAAAATGTAGACAATTGGTAAACTTATAAAATAAAGAATTAAATTTGAAAGCAGTATTTTGAGGCAGGCGGAGTTTTCTGAGTTCGAGGCCAGCTTGGTCTACAAAGTGAGTTCCAGGACAGCCAGAGCTATACAGAGAAACCCTGTCTCGAAAAACCAAAAAAAAAAAAAAAAAAAAAAAGCAGTATTTTGTAGGATTGGGAGACGATAGCTGAGCTAGTGACATGCTGGCAGCTCACGCTCACACACGTTCAGAGAACAGAGTTTGATATCTTCCTCTGTCACTCTTGTCCTTAAGTTCTGAGCCCAGAGTTCACTGACTAGATGAGACGAGTGAGACAGCCAACGCCAGTGACTGTCTCAACCTCCCCAGGGCCTTTTTGCTTCTTTCCACAAGCAATGGGATATGGATCAAGGTCCTTGTTTTATTTAAGTCCTGGTTCTTCCTCCCAGCCCCATGCTCCCAGAAATAAGACTCAGACTCAAAATATATTTACAGATACCTTGGTGATATAGCTAGGCTCTACTCTGACTAGATCATAACTAAAATAGCCTAGTTATTTTAATCTACATTCTGCCACATGGCTGGTTACCTGTGCTCAGGTACCATGCGTTCATCTCATCACATCTTTCCTGAGGACCTCCCATCTCAGAATTCTTTTTCCTCCCAGATGTCCCACCTCTATTTCCTGCCTAAGCCACAGGCCATAGGCTTTTTAGTTGACAGGTGATGCGTCTGCACAATACATAAGATAGTCTCTCTACAACCCTCATGCTTGTATAGCAAACACTTTACTGAGAAATCCAAGCCCCATGTGTTAATATTTTATTCTGACCTGCTTCATTTTCTTGTTTCTGGAACCAGACAGGGTAATCAACACACAGCCCCTGCACAGTGGTGTTCATGTGTGGTCCCAGCTACTTGGTGCACGGAGGCAAGAGGAGCATCGGTTTAAGTTCAGGAGTTAGAGACCCATCTCTGAAGGGGAGAAAGGCTTCACGAGAGCCACAGATGACTTTGCATACACAATGGTATTGGGTCGTAGCTTCTCTAAAGTATTGATGAGCTGCTGCGTGCAGGTTCTCACTGTGTGCACAGGCCACAAAACATCCTGTGCTCATGCTTGCTGCTCTAGGGATCATCTTGACACCCACCAGAGGCTTTTAAAATTGTTTCATACATCCTCTGTGATAGTATTCATTGTCATTCTTGCTGTTTGATGGATGTATTTAGGTTAATTCCCCTTTGCAAAAATTATATTTCAGGAAGACAATAATTCCCAAGCTTTGTTACGCCACAGTTTTGTGTTGTTTTGTTTTAATATTGAAGCCTGGTTTCTGCCTCCACTTAGATTCAATTACTATGATGTGTGACATGTGTTTTACTATTTTAGAAGTTCCTCCCAGGTAATCCCAATGTGAGGCAGTATGAGAACTACTGCATTATACCACCGGCAACTCCTCCTTTTCATCGGTAATGTGTGGTTAGTTTTTCAAATCTTCTTACTCTTTGGTCGAGAGTTATACTGTCTTGGTATATGTTAGGTTCTTGGAGATGTTGATGAATATGAAGAATTTTTGTAGTACCTCATTCTAGCTGGAAGAAATAAGAAATGATCTAAGTTAGTAACTTTATAGGGAATGAAAAGGTGAAAAAACAAGGCCAGAAGTCTACAATGTAGTTATCCTGATGATGGCATGTGCTATGGAGAGGCTGCAATGTAGTTATCCTGATGATGTTACCAGTGAGGCTGGAATGAGGCTAGAGGTGTGCTGTAGAAAGGCTACAATGTATCCTGATGGTGGCGGGTATGGTGGAGAGGCTACAGTGTAGTTATCCTGAAGGTGTCCTGTGCTGTAGAGAGACTACAATTTAGTTATCCTGATGATATCCTATATGATGGAAAGGCTACAATGTAGTTATCCTAACATGTTTCCTGAAAGAGGCTAGAAGTGTGGGGTGGAGAGCCTACAGTGTATTTTAGTTTTGTTTGTTTTCAAATCTTGGTTTCACCTGCTAGATGAGAATGCCAGAACAGAGGCAGAGGAGTAATCCAGGCACTCTTGCAATGAAGCAGTCTAAAAAGAGACTGGACCAGGTGCTAAGCAGCAGGTAATGAGGGACAGAAACATGAGGGGGAGCAATAGAGAATTCTGTGCTTTGAAGACAACGGTCAGCTGGCTAATGGGTCAAATGGGGAGTAGAAGAGTAGAACACAGGCAACTACAGAATAAAATCACTAGTGGCTAAGATGGGAAGGTTGGGAGGAAGCAGTTTTGCAGAATGATTAAGAGTTCAGCTGGGCATATATAGAAGAGGATGGCCTACTTGGCCTTCATTGGGAAGAGAGGCCCCTTGGTCATGCAGACTTTATATGCCCCAATACAGGGGAACGCCAGGGCCAAGATGTGGGAGCGGGTGGGTAGGGGAGCAGGGCCGGGAGGGGGGGAGGGTATAGGGAACTTTCTGGATAACACTTGAAATGTAAATGAAGAGAATATCTAATAAAAGTTGGAAGAAAAAAAAAAAGAGAGAGAGTTCAGCTGGGCCGCCTTTAATCCCAGCACTTGGGAGGCAGAGGCAGGCGGATTTCTGAGTTCAAGGCCAGCCTGGTCTACAAAGTGAGTTCCAGGACAGCCAGAGCAATACAGAGAAACCTTATCTTGAAAAAAAAAAAAAAAAAAGAGTTCAGCTGGATGCTATGTTTAATATGCTTCAGGTATTTAAGTGGAGATGTTAAGTTTGCAGTTAATTTATGAATCTGGAGTTTGGAGGAAAAGAGCTCCTGACTAGAAATAAAAGTTTGAAAGTATTTATTATATAGCTTTAAAATCTTGAGACCAGAGATCACCAAGATAGCAAATGTAGATTAAAGGGAGGTCCAGAACTTACATAGTAAGTTCTAGGCCATCGTAGGTCAAACAGGGAGAGCCTGTCTTAAAACAGACAGACAGAGGGATGGAGGGATGGATGGAAGGAAAGGAAAAAAGAAAAGAAGGAAGAAAGGAAAAAGAAGAAACAGCCTAGTCCTTGGACATTCCACCCTTGAAACATTCAGGAGCCAGGAGGGGTTAAAATGAGACTTAGAAGGACAAGCAGAGTCAGAGGCAGAGAGGCAGAGAGAGGCAGAGAGAGGCAGAGAGGCAGAGGCAGAGGCAGAGAGGCAGAGGCAGAGGCAGAGGCAGGTGGATCTCTGAGTTCGAGACCAGCCTGGTCTACAGAGTGAGTTCCAGGACAGCCAAGGCTACACAGAGAAACCCTGTCTCAAAAAAAAAAAAAAAAAAAAGGAGGAGGAGGAGGAGGAGGAGGAGGACAAGCAGGAAAGTGGGGAAGTATAGCAGCCAAGGAGTATCAGAGCCTGGGAGCCATTGAAAGCAGTGTGTCCTAGGTCCTGGAGAGTGAGTTTTAGCATCACCAGTGAAGGGACAGGCCAGCCAAGACGAGGAGGGAAGCAAAGGTGTGCAGAGTTTTAGTGGCCCTTGGTTATCAATTGCTTTTGTCTGAGAATTTTGTTTGAGAATTTACCTTTCTGATGATTTCATGTCTGTTTCTGCCTTTTGATGAGTGATTCTTGATTTGAGAGGAGCCATGGAGGTAAGACAGAATTTAGAAGAAAGGATTGATATTAATGGAAAGATATGTATGGTCTGGAGGCCTGTGTGGTGTTAGAATTGTTTACATTTTTACCTGGGTGGCAATGATTTAGATGTTTCTTCAAAATCAGTTACTCCCTGAATTGCATATAGGTATTTTATGCACATTTGTTTGTTTGTTTTGGGGGGGGGGCAGGGTTTCTCTGTATAGCCCTGGCTGTCCTAGAGCTTGATTTTTAGACTGGGTTGGGTCACACTGGCACACATTTGCCTGCATCTGTCTCCTGAATGTATTTGAAATTTAAAAAAAAAAAAAAGAAAGAATGAAAGAAAGAAAGAGAAAAAAGAAAAAAAGAAAGAAAAACATGATTTAAAATATAAATTTTCTCTAAACATTATTGGTTACTGTTTTTAAAGGTTTTCCACACATGGTAATATTGGACAGAATTATCCTTAGGCAGTTTAATTTCCACAAATGCTTATATTGTGATTTTTTAAAATTTTTTTCTTTAAGCTCTCATGCAATTGGAATCTACTTTAAAGAAAATCATAAAGGAGCGGAGAGAAGGGAACTTCAGGCAACAAACCTTCATCGACTCCTTAGTACAGGGAAAACTTAATGAGCAACAGGTAATGAAATGTTAATTGGTTATGGAAAGGTCACGCCTGTATAGAGTACTTCTCTTTCAATGCAAATGGCCTCCAAGATGTCAGGGCGTCTCATTTATTATAGGTAGTCAGCGTCACACGAACACACCCTCTGAAGTGGCTATAGAACATTTACAGTTAGACTAAGCAAACATCAAGCCGGAATGGTGTGTTCATAGAGTGTATGTGAGCCTTGATGGGCTCAGGTTGACTGCTCACAGCTGTGGCAGCTCAGCTCACAGCTCATTCAGTGTATGTCTGTTACCAGCATAATGCTCTTCCATGGTGTTGCCAGGCAGGAGTCAGCCTTGGCATCCTTGCCACTCCACTTCATTGTAGGAATCCCAACATGGCACACACAGTCGCTGGTAGACAGAAGTAAAGTTTCTGGATATGAGTTTGTGCAGGAATTGAATTAGGTTCTGAGGACCGTGGCAGGCACTTCCTTCCCTATGCCCAAGGCTCTGTCGCTGCACCAGGCCATGCCATAAAAGTAGGACTGAAATGAACCTGTAGGTAGGTCTGTGATGAACCTGTAGTAAGTCTGTGATGAACCTGTGGGACTGCTAAGAAAGAAATGTTTCTTGCATCAAAAAAGGCCAAAAAGGCCAGGCAACGAAGAGTGGTGACTCACACCTTTGATCTCAGCACTCACCAGTTTCTGTGAGTTCTAGGGCAGCCTACATTGTGAGACCATCTCTCGAAAAAAAAACAAAACAAAAGGCAATACAAGGTAGGATCCATTCATGACAGGGTAGGTAGGAGAGGGTGGGGGTGAGAGCAAGCAGAATGCATTGTGTACATGTCTGATTGTCAAAGGACAAGTGTAACTAAAACGTGACAAAAATAAGAGGTAAAACGGACACATGTAAGAAAATAGGCAGTTTAGAGTTTTATTTGTCCTTTTTTTTAAATATGTAAATGTGCGAGCCTCTGTGAGTTTATGTATGAGCTTTCAGCAGCCAGAAGAGGGTGTCAGGTCCTCTAAACTGGAGTTACCAGTGGTCGGGAGCTGCCCACTATGGTTCTTTGGAACCAACCCTGTGGCCAGGAACCTTGAGGTCCTGAGCAAGAGCTGTGAGGGCTGGAAGTGCCGAGTCGCCCGGCCCAGCAGCCCTTAAACCTACATCGATTCTCTCATTACACAGATTTGGGGTTTGATGAAGACCTAGTAAAGAAATAATAATATATTTTCCCCCACTTTTTGTTGAGCCTAATTTTATACTCTAGATTATTTTCGCAGAGCCTGGTGAAGGCCACCTTGTAGTGCATACTTTCTGAACTCCGTTTGGTTTTTCAGATCCTAGAGGACTGTGTGGTGTTCTCTCTGGCCAGCTGCATAATGACTGCAAGGTGTAAGTACAAACCAGTTTCTATCTCAGGCGGGTAACAAAACAGACACTGGTGAAGCTCTTCTAAGAAAAGGAGACTCTGTAAGATTCCCTTTGTAGTTTCCCAGCCCTGTTTAAAAAAAAGCTTGCTTCTCGCAGTGTTCCACCCCCAGCCTGCCATGTATTCAATTTCACCTTTGAAAAGTGCCATAAAATTATGAAACATTTCATGGATTGTGAATTTTAGTTAGTGCCTTTCAAATGAACTGCGATCAACACCTTTCCTGCAGGAGTGAAGAGCTTTCCTTTCCCTGCTGTTCCTCCCCCCCTTTGGTGCTAAGGGTTGAATCCCATAGATAAACAGTCCCCACTGAGTCACAGCCTGGGCCTCTTGCTGCCTTCCTTAATTCCTGGTGCTCACTCAGGACTCTGAAAGGATGTGGAGTCCACAGAGATCATCATTTGAAAGAACTCTTTTGGAACTGGAGATGATTTCTATTTAAAATTCTAGATACGTGACCTTCACCGGTTTGTAGATTTATAGAGAACAACACGTTGATAAACATAAAAGTGTACAATATAAAATGCTCCCAGGAAATCTTTGAGGTATCAGCTTAAAAATGTAGAAAATTCTATGTTTATTTCATTATACCTCATTTCAAGCAAAAGTGTTTAGACTGGTGTGGCATGCGTCATTTCTCTTCTTTAACACCTAGATATATCTAGGTATTACAGAGTAAATGAAATTCATGCAGATGATTATCCAACTATTTTAGATTTTTTTTTTGGATTTATTTCTCTGTTGTCTTTTAATGAGTTTTTTTTTGTTTTGTTTTTTTTTTTTAAAGATTTATTTTATTATATGTAAGTACACTGTAGCTGTCTCCTCAGACACTCCAGAAGAGGGAGCCAGATCTCGTTACAGATGGTTGTGAGCCAACATGTGGTTCCTGGGATTTGAACTTATCACCTTCGGAAAAGCAGTCGGGTGCTCTTACCCACTGAGCCATCTCACCAGCCCCTTTTAATGAGTTTTTAAAGATGTATGTTTGCTAAAGCTTTTTTTTTTTTTTTTTTTTACAAATGTCATTAACCTGGGCATGGTGACACATATCTAATTCCAGTACTGAGGAAGGTGTGCTAGGAGGATCACAAGTTCCAGGCCAGCCAGGGCCACATAGTCATACCCAGTCTAAAAACAGAAAATAATAATAAATACCATAAAGTTTGTTTTTTTTTTTAAATAGTGCAGGTGGGTGGCCCTTCCCCCAACCTGTAGAGTCAGAAATCTCTGGACATTATAGCACCAATAAACTCTCAGGTGGTTTGGGAAGTCAATAGCCTGAGCAATAATTAATTATTAAAAGTCTAAAAAAAAACTCCCACTACTTTGATTTGTAGGAATCCTTTCATAGGTGCTTCTGAGTAAAGAAGCTGATGAGGGGGCTGGAGAGATGGCTCAGTGGTTAGGAGCACTGACTGCTCTTCCAGAGGTCCTGAGTTCAAATCCCAGCAATCACATGATGGCTCACAACCATCTGTCATGGGATCCGATGCACACTTCTGGTGTGTATCTGAAGACAGCTACAATGTACTCATATAAAATAAAATAATAATAATAATAATAATAATAATAAAGAAGCTGATGAGGTCAGGTTTTTATTTCGTGGGATCGAGCCAGATCTCCAGCATTCAGTCCTCCCCTCCCTGTCTGGTCTCACTGTCCTTAGGTAGGGTGCAGCAAGTGCTCTGGGTTACTTGCCAGACTCCAGAATGTTGGTATCTCAGTAGCTCTGCATATTTTCCCATCTTATATACATATTTGTGTTCTGTTTAAAGAAACTCAAATCCTGTAAATCATTTCATTGTAATTTTTGATAACATTTATGTACCACGGCGTGGCAAGGCAGGGAGTAGATTTACAAACTATTTTTTTAATACCAAAAATTATTCAATAGCTATTTTCTTTGTTACTAACATAAGTTTTCTGTAGTGTGTACCTGGACAATCCATTTCCTAACGACGTGTGGAGAAGTTCAGAAGAAGCTATACAAGGAGATAGACCAAGTATTAGGGAAGGATCCTATCACTTCAGAGAAAATTGAGCAGCTCAGGTAAGACTACAATGAAAGGAAAAACTCATTAAAAGACAAACATCAGGTGGTTTGTTTATAACATAAAGCTTATGCTAATATGTAGGAAAGATATATGGATCTTAAAATATTTCTATAGATTTGCAATAGAATAGAATAAAAAATATATACATAGACCTGCATATATTTTCATTTGTTTCTGTTTTTTTTTTTTTTTTAATTATTTAACCAAAGCCGGGCACGGTGGCGCATGCCTTTAATCCCAGCACTTGGTAGGCAGAGGCAGGCAGATTTCTGAGTTCAAGGTCAGCCTGGTCTACAAAGTGAGCTCCAGGACAGCCAGAGCTATACAGAGAAACCCTGTCTGGAAACCCCCCCCCCAAAAAAAAATTATTTAACCAGGCATAGTGGTACTCGTCTTTAATTCCAGCAGTTGAGATGCAGGGAGAGATAGGTGGATCTCTGTGAGTTTGAGACCAGCCTGGTCTATAAAGTGAATTCTAGGACAGCCAGAGAATTCACTTTATATACATAGTAAGACCCTATCTCGTAAAACAACAACAACAAAAATAGCTAAACATTTATATGCATCTGTGTCTGTACGAGTGTTTTTACACATGTGTGTGTACATGTGTGTATGTACATGTATGTGTCTGTATGAGGTACACATGTGTATGTGCCTATGGAGACCAGAAGAGGAAGTTGGCTCCCTTGGAGCTGGAGTTGCTGGTGGTTGTGAGCTGCCAGCATGACTAAGCAGCAAGTACCCTTAACTATTCTGGACAGCTTCTGCTTTTTGAGGCAAAGTCCTGCTGAGTGCTGTGATCACAATTACATACACCACACCTATTTAATTACAGATTTTAATGGATAATTTAGTCTCCTGTCTAAAAATCATAAAAGTAGTTCCGGAAACTGGAGAGATGGCTCAGCAGTTAAGAGCACCGACTGCTCCTCCAGAGGACCCAGGTTTGGTTTTCAGCACCCACATGTGGTTCACAATGATCTGTAACTCCAGTTTTCAGGGCTCCAGTGCCCTCTTCTGTCCTCCATGGACAGTATACACTAATATGGTACACAGATATACATGCAACCAAAATACCTACACAAAATAATACATTTAAAAACAAGACTATGCAACTCTTGTTTCATATTAAAAAAACAATGAAGTAGTTCTAGGTAACCTGTTAGTTAGCCTATATGTAGTAGCAATGATATCCAGCATGTGGACATTCATCCTTTGTTCATAGGAATACATGTCAGACGCCATCTAGGAAAGGCTATGGCGAGCAATTGAGTTGTCTAGAGCTGGTCCATTGTTTTACATGGCGGTGATGGGTGAGCTCTGAGATGCAAGGTCCTCAGAGACTTCATCCCAGGATTGCTTCTCGCAGCTGATATGCCTTTCCTGTCACTGTTGCATAGCCTAATGATTCCTGGGCCATCCTGTTGGGTCCATCCTATTGGGCAGATTTCTTGCCAATCAACATAAAGATGACCTTTCATGAATTAATGCTAGATAAACTAATTATAGCATTCCTGATTCGATTCAAATAATTTTAAGAAGAAAGTTTAAGGAGATGATCTTAGCTGTTTTGCCAGAAAGATGTAATAAAGACTCAAGAATAGAATGTGCCCCTCCTCATGGAATAGTAAATAAAGGCTGTATAACAAGAAATACAATGAGCTTTCATAATTACACTAGAAGAGAAACAGACTTGTGACAGATTTGTGATCAAGGGAAAACATTTACTCTAGGTCAGGTCCAAGGATAAGGCCACAGGTGTGCAATGTGATAAAGCAAGGCCATGTAAGACTGTTGCTTTGAACTTATAATGAGTTTATAGAGTGAGACACTGCTTTGAACTTACTATCAACTTCCTTCTGTAACTTCTGTTTTGTGTAACATTTTATCTATGAGGTAGTTTTATAAAGAACTTTTTTCTAAGAAGGTATAAAAAGGCTGAGAGAAGAAGGCTCTACTAGAAGGCTCTTCTAGATCCACCAAATGTATATATGTATATGTCTGTCTGTCACGTGTACGTATCTGTGTATGTATATAAGTATGCATGAACACTTGTACAGTTGATGAAACAGGTGGTTGGACCCAGCCAAAGTGTATGGGGGGGGGGGTATTTTTCTCCCTTTCTTCCTTTTCTTTTCCCTTTGGCTTACGAAGAGTTAACAAACACCAAGCCTCTCACCTGGCTAGGGAGGGGCCCTTGAGCCAGAGAGAAAAGAACTCAAATAAGTAAGCTGTTTTTTTTAAATCCCTTGCTGCTATCAGCAGGAGTTAAATTGCCAGAAGCCAGTGTCTTAATAGCAAAGAGTTAAAGAAGGTAGAAACTGCCAAAAAGTAAGCAGCTTTGGCTTTGATCACAGACTCCATCCCCCCACCCCCATCATACCCCCATCCCCCCACCCACCACATTGTTGCTTACCTCAGTATCTGGGAGGCAGGGCTGGCTGGATCCTGGGAAATACAGAATAGTACAGGCACTCTGGGAAATACTGTGGTAGGCTTTTTATAATGTTAAGCATGCACTCAGCCTCTACATGATTTAGAAATTCCTCGGCATCCCTCGGTACTCAAGAGAAGTGAAAGCTGACCACACTAAAACCTGTGTGCAGATGTTAGTAGCTGTTTATTGCAAACACACAAGAGCTGGAAGCAGTCCAGATGTTTACCAACTGGTAGATAGATTAGCAAATTGCAATATTGCCATACCAAGGAAGGCTCTAATTAATAGAAAAACAAGGTCAATATATACAGCCACACGAGTAAAATTAGTTATATGAATTGAAAGAAACAAAGTGCAAAGGCCTCTGCCCACCGTGGTTTAACGGATATGGAATATTCTAGAAGAGGGAACACTAATGCCCATGGAAGGCCTTCCTGCTTCCTTCTCTCCAACCCATTCTCTCAGTTGCTGCCAGGGCCTGTGGCTGGAGTCACTTGGCCACTTTAAAAGACAGGTACCTACCAGGAAGCAGTCTCAAATCATCCTACTCTCTGGGCTTCAAAAACCCAGAGTTCAGTCTTAACCAAACATCCACAAAAAGAAATCAAAGTTTCCCAGATCCCTGCCACTGAAGTTTCAGACTGGGACACCATATAGGTGCTGGGACCCAAACCTGGGTCCTCTGGAAGAGCCCTAAGTGTTCTTAAGTCTGAATCTTCTCTCCAGCCTTATCATGTGGTTTATTGACCTCCATTCTTCTAGTGTTTGTCATGTTTATTGACATCACATCTGTTTGTTTGTTTGTTTTAAAAACAGTTATTGTCAGCAAGTACTTTTTGAAACCGTTCGGACTGCTAAACTAACTCCAGTTTCTGCCCGGCTTCAAGATATTGAAGGAAAAGTTGGCCCATTTGTTATTCCTAAGGAGGTAGGAAGTGTTTGGTATATTTAACTCAGTCAGTTTATCCTCAACTACTTTGGTATGGGCCTTTATTTTATTTCTTTTAATTGAAAATCACTTTTTTCATATGATGTATTCTGATCACAGTTTCTCCTCCCTCATCTGCTCCCATATCATCCCCGTCCTTCCAACTCCATGCTCTTCCTTCTTTCTTTAGAAAACAAACTGAGAAACAAGGAAACAAGTCAGAATAAACAGACAAAAAGCTCAAAGAAAACACATACACACACACACACACACACACACACACACACCCCGACATTCACAACCCAGTCACAAAACAATAAAAGCACAGATTAGAAACCAATATACAAACCAAAGACCAGTAAGCTGAAAAATGCCAAAACAAAGCATTTTGCAATAAAGATCTCCAAAGTTCTCATGCACTCATTGTGTGGCAGCCATCACTGGATCCCAGCCCTCCAGCTGTGGAGCACTGTCTTCATCTGTGGAGCACTGTCTTCATCTGTGGAGCACTGTCTTCATCTGTGGAGCACTGTCTTCAGCTGTAGAGTGTCCCGGCCCAGGGGTCAGTCGAACAGGGTCTGGAGAACCACCTGTGGAGAGAATGAGAGGCGAGAAACACAAGGACGGACAGCAAGTCTGATTGATCAAGTTGTCAATTCTTTTATTGTTCCCAAGCAGGTTTTATACCCACAGAAGCAGGGTGTGGGGAGGGGGGTGACGCAGAATTGCTTTGTTTCTGGGAGAATGCACCTGTTCCCAAAAGCAGGATATTGGCTAGGTAAAAAGTTCAGCAGGAGGAACAGAACAGAATGGGTTGCTAGGTACCTGTCCACAAGATCTATAGCTATTTGTTCTTAACTGGAGGTAGTACTTTCCCATCCAGGCCTCAACTTTTTCCCACAGAAATCTCAACTAAGCTAATACTTTTCCACTAAGGCCAAAACTTTATAAGTAAACACTTATGGCGGACAAGGCAGTTAACATTCAAACAGGGTCGCTCCCAACAGGAGAGCACTGTCTTCCACTGTGGAGTTTCTCTATCTGTTCTGCTGTCAATAGTCTGTATTTTTTTGTGCACTCTGGTGTGTGATTATTGTGCTGTGTGTACATGAACATGTACACAAATGTATCTTAAAAACTCAGTTTAGCGGCTGGTAAGATAACTCAGCAGATACCACAGCTGCTGGGCAAGCCTGGTGACCTGAGCTTAACTCCCAGAACTCATATAAAGGTGGAAGGAGAGAATTGACTCCAACAAGTTGAACTCTCACCCCACACATGTGCCACAGGACACCCATAATCATACTCTCATATCACATAATAACTATAAATATTTTTTGAAACTAGGTCTTAACATGAAATCTTATCATGAATATGTTGTTCTTTTACTCCTTTCTATTGAGCATATCATAACTGTTAATAGAATTGGCACTTGATGGAGATCCAACTTATTTGAACATCTATATAGTGTTCTACTATATGTGTCATATTAACTATTGTCCTGTAAATAAAGCAGTCTCACTAATGAAGATTTAGAATGACAGTCTCTTTTTATTATTATAGATTATACAGTTGTGTAGGTATTGGCTAATGCCTTAGAAATGGAGTTTTGGAAGCTGGGCGTAGTAGTGCATGCTTATAATTGCAGCACTTGAGAGCCTGAGGCCAGAGGATTGCCATACGTTTGAAGACATCCTATAATACATAGTGTGTTAGAGGTCAGCCTGGGCTACATAGTGAGGAAATTGAACATTGGTATCAAAAGGCATGTGTTACATATGGGGACTGAAGTTACCTCAGGTAGCACCCCAACTGTGTGCAAGGTCCTGGGTTAGAGCCTCAGCACCAACAAATGAATTATTTCATTAGTAATTAAATCTTGTAAAAGGCAATTATACTTCACTAGTAATGATAGTATACGCTTTTCAGGGTTAGGGATGTGGCCCAGTGATAATGCACCTTCCTAGTTTTCATGGGGGTCATTCCTTAACACAGAAGTTAACTAATCAACTAACTAACCAAATCATAAAATCCATTTAAGACTGCGGGTATAGCTCACTGGGCCCTGGGTTCAATCCCTAGCACCAAAACAAAAAAAATGAATATATATATATATATATATATATATATATATATATATATATATATATATATATATACACATACACACACTACACACACACACACACACACACACACACACACACACAAACTTTTTTTTCCTCTCCAGTTCCTCATCACTTTGGACTTATGAATCTTATGTATATTTTATGAATCATATGTAAATTGTCTCATTTTTTTCATTTGCTTCTTCTTGATCATTAGAAAGATGGAACAGCTTTTTATACGTGCACTAACAGTTTGCATTTCTCTTGAGTTCTGCCTTTGGACGCCCACTCTTCTCAGCCTCCCCTTCTTCCCAGTGAGCTGTCTGTGCGTCACTTGGCTGTCAGCTATGTTGCAAATTCCTTCCTGCTTATGATCCTCCTCCACTGATGTCACAGTCATTTTCAGGTTTTGAATTTTCATAGTTAAGTCTGGCTTTTCCTCCATGGCCTCCAGGTCTTGTGGCACGCTTCGGAAGTATACTTGCCTAGAAGATATTGTGGGTTGCTCTGTCATTGTAAGGTCACCAAGATGATGGCCACTGCTGATCTTGTCACTTTGCATTTTCTGTAGTAGACACACTTTTAGATGACTTGTGTTGTCGGCCCCTTTTGTGTTTTAGACGCTCGTCCTTTATGCCCTCGGAGTGGTTCTTCAGGACCCCAGCACTTGGCCGTTACCACACAGGTATGAAATAGTGTCTTTTTGATTGCTGGTTTCTATGTGTATGCACATTTCATTCCCTTTCCAATATCTTGAAAAGAAAAGTAGTATGTGGTAATGCATGACAGCAGAAAGCACTGCGCCGTGTCTACTCTTTGTGGCTTCTCTTTCATCATCTCATTCCTCTATCCCCCCTTCCTCCTCTTCCCACCTTCTTTATTTATTCTTTTTTTTTTAAAGATTTATTTATTTTATGTATATAAGTATACTATTGCTCTCTTTGGACACACCAGAAGAGGGCATCAGACCCCATTACAGATGGTTGTGAGCCACCATGTGGTTGCTGGGAATTGAACTCAGGACCTCTGGAAAAGCAGTTGGTGCTCTTAATTGCTGAGCCATCTCTCCTGCCCTATTTATTTATTCTTGAGGCAAAGTCTTGCTTGATAGCTCATACTAGCCTTGAATTTATGATCCTTCTGCCTCAGCCTCCCAAATGCTGAATTTATAAACATGTTACATTATCTCTTTTATTATCACTTGTATCTCATAATCCATATAGTTATCTGATTCTATAGCTGTCCTTTAGTCTTAATACATTTTTAAGAAAAGAAGATGTTGCTCATACAGCTCTTTCATAGACTCTAGAAACCGTGCTGTGTTGTCACGCATGGGGACGGGAGAGCCAAGCTGAAGATCGAGCTACTACCATTTGCCTTAGGTGGTAGGCTGGGATCTACCACCTTGGAAAAAGCTTAGATACATGCGGCTGTGTTGAGATCATATAGCAGTGCAGAGCCCAAGAGGAAGGTCTGCTGGTGTAGCCAACACTCCAAGGATGGACATGTAAATGCTCCCAGCACTTGAGGCTGTTTTGTTGTTTGTTTTTAAGTATCCTGACTCTCAAAAACCTAAAAAAAAAAAAGTTTAAGTATCTTGACATTAAAGAATTATTGTTTTTTTTTTTGGAGGGGGTGCACAGATTTGAGACAGTGTTCCTCTGTATAACCCTGGCTATTCTGGAACTCACTGTGTAGACCAGGCTAGCCTCAAATTCATAGATCCACTTGTCTTTGCTTCCTGAGTTCTGGGATTAAAGGCATGATCCATCACCCCTCAGCTTAAAGAGTCTTAATAAAACAGGAGACACTCAAATTTTACTCTAAAATTATTAGTTATTAGCTAGCCTTTGTATTCCAAATGGCTTTAATAACAAAATTAAAGATGTAAAAATATATATGCCTACAATTATAGAAAACTAAAATTTGAAATTTCTTAATCTTAAAAAAGAATCTATATGAAAAATGTCAAGTTTTTGGTAAATTTTAAGTGTGATATGAAGACTCTAGCAGGACAAGTTGCTCATGTGCAAGGCCTGAATTCCAACCTAGTACCATAGAGAGAGGAGAGGAGGGAGACAAAAAGGGGAGGGGAGGAAGAGGAGGAAAGTCATCGGAACATTCAGAGAAATTGGAAATGATAAAAGGAATAGATGGAGCCAGGTGTGACACAGACAGCTGTCATCCCGACACTTGGGAGGTGGAGGCCAGAAAAGTAAGAGTTTGAGGATAACCTGGGCTATGTATGTATCAAGACTTTGTCATAAATATCTACCTCCCCCTAAGGGAATAGATGCTACATTGTGGAAATCCTTTTGAGATATTAAATTCAGAGGATGTAGATGTCAATATTATATCTGAGAGCTTCCTGAAGCTGGCCACTTCCTTAGTGGAAGGGTCAGAGATTTATTGCTGCCAGTACTTTGAGAGACAACTCATCCAAGACAAAATGTGGATGGATGCACAGAATTCCAACAATAGAGACCATAGGTTAATTATAAGCTTAATATAATTGTCACATGGAGAAGGGTAAAGAAGAGAATGAGGGGGGAGTGACTTTTTCCCCAAATTTTGATGCCTTTGAGATTCAAGTAAATTGTTACATGTTCTTTTCATGCTGGAGTAATATTCCATTAAATGGAGTTTGTATACCATTAAGCTACAGAAGGATATTGGGTTAATTTTAGTTTTTACTATTATGAATGAAGCTACTGTGAACATTTGTGCATTTTTTGTTTGAACTAGGATTTTGTATTTTTATAAATGGCTAAGACCATAACTTTACACATTTGTTAAAAACAAAATTAGAAATTGGAATACTTTCTGGGCATGGTGGTATGTGTCTGTAATCCTATCATTTTATAAATGAGAAGGTAGAAGGATTGTGAGTTGGAGGCTAGCTTGGGCTACATTAGGAGGGCTTATTGCAGAAGGAAAGGGGAGGAAAGAGGGAAGAAAACAATAATCTTCAGACTCAGCTACTTTTTTGGCTCCATCATTGGTTCATTTCACCTGGAACTATGTTGCTGTCCAAGGAACAAGCCTGATGCCTCAGCCCTTAGAGCAGAAAGGGAACAATTCCCATTTCTGAGGTGTGGGCAAGCAGAAAGTGATAATTGGTAGAGTACTTAGCAAAGCACCTACTATGTAATAAATATTGACAAATGTGTGCAGCACTCAAGGCCAGGTGCTATGCTAAACATTTTTCTTGTTTTTAATTTAATTAAAACTTGGGCTGGTGAGATGGCTCAGTGGGTAAGAGCACTGACTGCCCTTCCAAAGGTCCTGAGTTCAAATCCCAGCAACCACATGGTGGCTCACAACCATCCAAAATGAGATCTGATGCCCTCTTCTGGTGTATCTGAAAACAGCTACAGTGTGCTTACATATAATAAATAAATAAATCTTTTTTAAAAATTAATTAAAACTTAAACACATCATATCCTCTCCCCTTCTCCTGTTTTCTGTCACTCCAATGTCCTCCTCTTCTTTGACCATTGTTGCTGCACATGAATAGAAATGAATCAACATAAAAACACAAACTGTTATGTCCATACTGTGCTGCCTACCTGTATATGTTTCTAAGGCTGGTCGTGGACGTCGGATGGAGAGCTCATGTGTAGAGGAGACTAATTCCCCCACTCGCAGCAGCTGGTAGTTGCTTGGAGCTCCTCATCTGGCAGTGGGGCCTGGTGAGATTTCTCCATCTTGGGAAGGTCAACTGTTGGAATTGTTCAGGGCTTCTTCAGGCAGCCATGTTGTTGAGAGTTCATAGCAGACTTCCTGATCCTCTGATACAAATCTTTTTTTTTTTTTTACTTGATCCTACTTAAGTCTCCCAGAGCCCAGCGAGCTGAATGCTCTACAGATGGAGAAATTGGCTAAAGAAGTTGCATTTACACAACTTTGACAATAGAGACATAACCCCAACATCTGACCACTGTTGGCCCTCAAGTCTTCATTGTATAGACACCCAAGACCATATAAGTCAGATTAATGCAACGGATATTATGGCTTCTGGCATATTGCAAATGCTGACATTTTAATAATCTGTAGCATTGCTCTTAAATTGTTCATTAGACTCTATACAAGCTGGACAGTAGTGGTACATGTTTTTTTTTTTTAACCTTTTATAGAGTCTTTGTGAATTTCACATCATGCACTCCAGTCCTACTCATCTCCCCATCCCTTCATATCCACCCTCCATCCTTGCAACCTCCCTACAAAAAGAAATGACAGGAAAAAAAAAAAAAGAAACAATATCTAGTCATGGAAGCTTCAGTGTGTCCCACAGTTACCCTTTTGTCCAAACATCTTTGTTTGCAGATGTTCATTTCAATGAGTTGTTGGTCTGGTTTGAGGCCTCTGGGTTCTGCTATACTATCAATATTGGATCCTTACCTGAACTCTTCTTGGATGTCCTGTTGTTGCTCTGTGTTATGGAGATCCTGCAGCTTTGGATCTGCAGGACTGGCCTCTCCATGGACTCCAGCAGCTCATAGATGGGTAGATGTTAGGGTGGGCCAACTCAAAGCCCTGGATGTGGGCATGGGTTATAGCTGAGTTGGTCAACCCATCAGCTCTCCTGCACCAACCCACACCACTAGGGCAAGCTCTGCAGCACTGCCCCAGCTAGCTCACCCAAGCACCTCAGCTGGTGATGTCTGGGGGGGTGGGAAAGGGGCATTTCTCTCTCGCCCATGAGTGGCACACACCTTAATCCCCTCCTGTATGTTGGAAGGACAGGTGTCCACCTGCCCCACACCTGTTCCACCTGCCCCCCCCAGCATGTGTCCACACTCCTCTTTTCTAACTCAGTATAGATCTTTTAAAAAATCTATTTAAAAAGAGCTTACATGTTTTCTTTTTAATGTTTCTACTACTTCTCCAGTTGTATTTGACAAGGAAAGTCTAAAGTAAAAGAAGACCTTTCTTAGCTTCTTGTTTTGTTTTGTTTTCTTTTGTTTTGTTTTTTTGTTTTTTGGTTTTTCGAGACAGGGTTTCTCTGTATAGTCCCAGCTGTCCTGGAACTCACTTTGTAGACCAAGCTGGCCTCGAACTCAGAAATCTGCCTGCCTCTGCCTCCCAAGTGCTGGGATTAAAGGTGTGCGCCACCACGCCCGGCTTCTTAGCTTCTTAATATCTCTCACTTATAATAGGTATGAGTACAGTATAAATTATAAATGGCATTTCAGGGCTTGAATCCCTAATTTTAATAGAGGAACAATATAAAATGACTTACATGTTGATCTGGTGGTCTGGATTTTATTCAGATATTATCTGGTTTTTGACTCATCCTTATATTTCATGAAAAATTCTACTACATTGCTGGCTCTGAAGAATTTTTTTTCTTTTTTTTAATCGTTTAGAGGTAGCATATTCATAAACAGCAAGAGATTACACATCTGTATGTTTGATGGTTTAGAAGCACAGTATAGTATGATTGCAAAAGATTTAAACTATTACAGCTATGCATTTAGGGTTAATGTTCAAGGTGCAAGTGGATCTGTTTTGTGGTGACCTTGGATTTTTCTTGTAGGTTTGATCCAGACCGCTTTGCTGACGAGCCAGTGATGAAAGTGTTTTCTTCTCTTGGTTTCTCAGGCACGTGGGAATGCCCAGAACTGAGGTAAATGACAAGATGGCAATGGGGAAGGAAGGGTGCCATGCCCATCTGCTCAGAATCTGATGATCTCTCTTAATGACAGCCAGCTCTATAATTCTTAATGTCAACTTTTTAACCTTTAGTAACCAGTTGGCTCTCTTCTGGTCCAGGTTTGCTTACATGGTGACCACAGTGCTTGTGAGTGTGTTGCTGAAGAGGCTGCGCCTGCTTGCTGTGGATAGACAAGTTTTTGAAATGAAGTATGAACTAGTCACATCATCAAAGGAAGAAGCTTGGATTACTGTTGCCAAAAGACACTAGACATTTATGCACTTAAAGTCTGTTAAGTAGATGAAGGGAAATGCCCAATTAGAATATGTACTGAGACCTTTTATAAATCCAGTATCATTTTGTAATGTAAAACCTGCTAGTGCTTCATGATGTAAATTTGGATTTTTATATGTCAAAATTTCTTACTGTATGATATATGTTTATACTTATATTGACAACTTTAACAGAAAAGTTTAATTTTCTTTTAATTTGTATCATTCTCTAAAGCCATTATTTTTAAAAATGTTTTTTTTGTGTGTGTGGTTTTTTGAGGCAGGGTTTCCCTGTATAGCCCTGGCTGTCCTGGAACTCACTTTGTAGACCAGGCTGGCCTCGAACTCAGAAATCCACCTGCCTCTGCCTCCAGAGTGCTGGGATTAAAGGCGTGCGCCACCACACCCGGCCAATTTTTAAATTTTTATTATCACTTGGGGGGCAGTGGGTTTTAAGACAGGGTTTTTCCGTGTAGCCCTGACTGCTCTGTAACTCATTCTGTAGACCAGGTTGGTCTCAAACTCAGAGATCCACCTGCCTCTGCCTCCAGAGAGCTAGGATCAAAGGCCTGCATTACTACTACCTGGCTAAGCTGTTATTTTCAATCTTGATGTTCATAGTTTGATCTCTCAAATGAGTAATCTTAGAGAATTCTTTTGTGCAAGTTGGAGAATCATGTTTTCTGAATATTCATAAAAGAGAAACATAATGTTGCTTCTTTTTGCAT
This sequence comes from Mus minutoides, assembly GCA_902729485.2. NCBI lineage: Eukaryota > Metazoa > Chordata > Mammalia > Rodentia > Muridae > Mus > Mus minutoides. The sequence continues at coordinate 25,325 of CACVCL010028470.1, forward strand.
TTCTAATAAATCACCTATCACTCGATTTGGAGGATTGTTTTGTTTTCTGAGTATTAATGTCTCCATCATTTTCATTAGGCTTTAGTGAGTCCCTGGGCATTCTGTCTACCATCTGTTATGTTCTTGTGCACATAAGCATTCATCTAAAGGCTTGCACGTGGCTCAGCAGTTCAAAATGATCTGTTTCAAAGCAAGTGCCTCACCTGTGTGACAAACCGAGGCGGGAGCTTGTCCTGATTTCTGGAAATCTCACAGCACTATGTTAAATTGTGTTGCTCATGCAGAGAAAACAGAATTCCCAAGTTGTGAATTAACTTCGATGTCATAAGAACACAAAATGAACAAGAAAGAGTAAGGCAGGAGTCACTACAAGCAGTGTTGGGGAGAAGAAAACAGATGACTGAAGAAACTGTAAGCTGTATGACAGAGAAGGAAAATATACATGTTATAAGGCTCACACAAACTGTTAAGGATCTGAGAACTTGGCTCAGTGGTAAAATACTTGCCTTGCGTGTGTTGCCCTGAGTTCAGCCCCCAGCGCCTTGGAAACAAAAAATTCAGAACAAATCAGGTAAGCGAAATACATGGTAGATCACATAGACACAAGATGAGTGTAGGGAGCGGGCGCAGCCACATGGGCCAAAGATGGTGCCCTGGCTCTATGCTAAGCCCCATGACCTCGCTTGTTTATCCCAGTCTCAGTCATGCGCAATAAAAGCAGCACGTGTAACTCGTTGGAGAGATTAGGCAACATTTTGCGATACCATTCTATCAGCCTATCCTGCATGCTGCCTTGGACGTGTGCATCTATGACTGGGTGGTGTGAGGTGACGTGAGTGAATGGAAAAGGATAAATTGTGGGCAGCCCCGGGGGGAAGTGATTTAGAAGATTTAGAAGATTAAGAGAGACCAGCATTAGAGAGATCAGAGTTAGAGAGACCAGGGTGAGTGAGTGAACCGCTGCAGCTGTGTGAAACCTGAGAGAGAGAGAAGCAGAATGAAGCAGAAGCTGCCAAGGCAAGCTGCTCTGAACCCACCTTGGCATCCCCGTGTCATTTATTCCCTCGTCTCTGCCAGACAAAGATGTGTGGGCCTGCGACAGAAGAAGACAGCAGTGTCCAGTCTTTAGTAAGTGAGGCAGTGCTGAAGTTATTTAGGGGATATTTTAAGAGTTGTTCAAAATATACTTTAGCACAAATAAGTTTTATTTACAATGCCTTATTGATGGCACTATATTTTAGTTCAGTTTTTATTTTGTGCTATAATGATGAAGAATTTCCTTTCTACACTTCTACTGAGCTGTTATCCCAACCCCAGCTTCCTTACCACTGAGCCCCAGATGCAGCTGCTACTGCTGCTTGTTGCTTTGCTTTGCTTTGGTTTCGCTTTTTCAGGCTGTGCAAGATGGCTCTGCCAGTGAAGGCTCCTGCCACCAAGCCTGATGAGCTGTGTTTAATCCCTGCGCCCCACATGATGGAATAAAGGAACTGACTGGTTGGCCTCTGGCTGACCTGCATATGCACACCCACATACAAACAAATAGATACAATTAGAAATTAGGGTTTTTTTTTTGGGGGGGGGGTTGTTCGAGACAGGGTTTCTCTTTATAGCTCTGGCTTTCCTGGAACTCACTTTGTAGATCAGGCTGGCCTCGAACTCAGAAATCTGCCTGCCTCTGCCTCCTGAGTGCTGGGATTAAAGGCGTGCGCCACCACGCCAGGCTAGAAATTAGTTTTAAATTCCCCTTTCTTTGTAAAGATTTGTTTTCAGACAGCTCTAGGAAGAACGCCAAACAAAGAACGATAAGGAATCCTTGCAAACTGGTTATTTTTAACACCGCTGACTTTCATTTTTGATTTCCAAGAGTTACAAATCTCAATTTACAAAACATGTGCATATTTGAGCACACGCACATCCTAGTTATTGAGTTATTCTATGATGCACTTATTGATCAAAAGATTGTAGAAAGTGTTATGAACAATTAAGATAGAAGTTAATTGGCACAGCCCTCTTTCTTCATTATAGACATGTAGTCAAGCTGTAGCATTTTTTATTTTTATTTATTTATTTATTTGGTTTTTTCGAGACAGGGTTCCTGGAACTCACTCTGTAGACTAGGCTGCCCTCGAACTCAGAAATCCACCTGCCTCTGCCTCTGTCTCCCAAGTGCTGGGATTAGCTGCCGCCGCCCCCCCCCCACCGCCCCCCGGCTTTGTAGCATTTATGTATTTATTTATTTATTTTAAAGATTTATTTTATTTATTATATGTAAGTACACTGTAGCTGTCTTCAGACACTCTAGAAGAGGGCACCAGATCTCCTTACGGATGGTTGTGAGACACCATGTGGATGCTGGGATCTGAACTTATCACCTTTGGAAGAGCAGTCGGGTGCTCTTACCCGCTGAGCCATCTCACCAGCCCCTGTAGCATTTATTTTTAACACACACATACACATTTAATTTATGGAATATATTACAAATTTCTTCTTGGCTATTTTGTGTCTGTAAGTTCTATGGAGTTGTTCAATCTGGCCCCTCCCACCTGTGCTTCTGTGGTTTGGTTTTGAGTTGTCCTAGCTCAGTGAGGAGACTGGAAGCTTGCTGAAGGATTGGAGAGGCTGCTGATGTGTAAACCAGGTGTCTGTGCGACCTTCGGAAATATGGGGAATGTTAAGCAAGTGAGGTGGGAGCCTGGCTTAATTGTTAATAGATGAAGTTGTGTGGAATACCTCAGCAGCAAGGAGAACAAAACAGAGTCGGCAGCCAAGGAGCCTGTTTTGTTCACCCTTCCACGATTAATGCATCACAAAGAAATCATTTTCTAGACTTTTGTTTTTTGTTTTTTGTTTTTTTAATGGAAATTCTGGGACTGGAAAAGTAGCTGCAGTTGGTAAAATATTTGCCAGGGAAACATGAGACCCAGATGAAATCCCTCACACTCTGGTAAGTCGGGTGTGGTGACATGCTGCAGAGGCACTGGCAGGCTGATCCCTGGGCTCTGCCGGCCTGCGAGCCCAGCTTCAGCTATGAGAGAGGCCAGTGAGAGACTCTGTCTTTAAACCCATACACATCACATCCTCGCGTGTGTGTGTGTGCGCGCGCGCGCACGCGCGCGCGTTTACACACACACACACACACACACACACACACACACACACACACACAAATAACAAAGGACTGAAAATGGAGCTTGGTGGTTACCACATCCACAAAATGTATAAGTTTGGCAACATGAATAAAATACGTTGTCTGTTCACTATTCTCTCTTGGCTCTTCAGTACCTTATTGTCACTTGTACCAAGATTCTTGCAGGACTGAATTATTTAGTTTTTTTTTTCTTTTACTGGATATTTTCTTTATTTACATTTTAAATGTTATTCCCCTTTCCTGGTTTTCCCCCCTCCCCTGGTCCTTCTCCCTGCTTCTATGAGAGTGCTCACCCAGCCACCCACCCATTCCCATCTCCCTGCCCTGGCATTCCCCTACACTGGGGCATCGAGCCTTCACAGAACCAAAGGCCTCTCCTCCCATTGATGACCAACAAGGCCATCCTCTGCTACATATGTGGCTGGAGCCATGGGTTGCTCCATGTGTACTCTGGTTGGTGGTTTGGTCCCTGGGAGCTCTGGGAGGTCTGGTTGGTTGATATTGTTGTTCTTCCTATAGGGTTGCAAACGCCTTCAGCTCCTTCAGTCCTTTCTCTAAGTCCTCCATTGGGGACCCTGTGCTCAGTCCAATGTTCGGCTGTGAGAATCCTCCTCTGTACTTGACAATCTCTGGTAGAATCTCTCAGGAGACAGCTATATCAGGCTCCTGTCAGCAATCATTTCTTGGCATCCACAATAGTGTCTGCGTTTGGTGATGTATATGCAGTGGATCCCCAGGTGGAGCAGTCTCTGGATGGCTGTGTTCAGTCTTTGCTATAACACAAACTTGGTTGTACACACCTTTAATCCAAACCTGTGGGAGGTAGAGGCAAGTAGGTGTCTGTGACTTCAAAGACAGCTTGGTCTCCATCAAATTCCAGGCCAACCAGGGTTATTTAATAAGCCCTTAACTATAAGCAAACAAACAAACATCATTATATGGTGTTAATTAATTGGTTAAGCTTGTTTTGACATTTGCACATCTAGTTGTCATACCAAACCATTTGGTTTTGATGTTTGTTTGTTTGTTTTGTTTCTAGTAGAGATTAAAATCTTGGCTCTTACTGTAGTACAAACCCAAAGTAAGAACAATTTTTAGACACTGGAGTTCATTGTAATAAGGCTATACTTCAATGTCCCTCACATCGCCAAAGGATTTTACCTTCATAGTGGATAAGCTAAGAGTTGACAGTTCTGCTGCACCAAGGAATGAATTGTAGACACAATTATTTGGATACAGATTTCCTGCTATGGTCAAAGCTATTTGACTTTAGTGATTGTCATCATTCTCAGCTCATAGGGAACAGGTTACATTCATTTAAGAAATGGTGTGTGTATTAAGATGGTCTATCCGTGAAGTCATTCATCAACTGTTTCAATGAACAATGGTTCTGCTTGGAAGGTGGCACAGACATTAGGTGAGGGTAAGATTCTGGTTCATTGGCTGTGATGATTTTGAAACGCATTCATCTCAGAAAAAGAGTAACTTATAAGGTCCTCTTCTTCAAAATTGATTCAATAATTATAAATATCAAGCAAAACATTCAGTCTCACTCTTTGTTATTCTCTTACAAGCCACCTCCCAAATTATTTGTCTATGTTTTTTTGGCTGTATAAATAATTTTGAAATATGTAAGTTGTTCTGAAAAACATAGTATAGTGTAAAAACATCAAATAAACAATCTTACTAATAGAGAGGCTGAGATAGGAGAAGCATGATAATAGTGTTAGAGCGCCAGGAGTAAAGCTACCTCTGGGTGTTGTGGGAATGACTGTGGAGTTTGTGCCCAAGGTCTGCTCAGGGCACCGGCCCAGACAGACTGGAAGGAACCCATGCCACTGCTCTGCTGGAGTTCCTGCGTGCCTGGGTCCTGCTGGTCCCAGTTACTCCCAGTGTTGGGCTAAATTATTTAATCTTAATAAGGCTTTTAAACTGATAAAGTGATTATGGTGGATTGGCTCATGACCTCCCATCCTAGCTAAGGAGCTATTGACAGTTAATGGCTGCTGAGTAAGCCATTTTTCTTCAGTGGTGTAATCATGCTCCAGTAAATAGCCAGACACCTGTGCTCTTTCTTGCAAGCAACTCCAATTAAACTCAGTGGGTTGCCAGGTGGTGACAGATCATGGTTTTTGATCCCAGCACTTGGGAGGCAGAGGCATGTAGATCTCTGAGCTTGAGGACTGCCTGGTCTACAGAGCAAGTTCTAGTTCAGCCAAGACTACGCAGAGAAACTCTGTCTTGAAAAACCAAACCAACCAAACAATTAAACATAACAACAACAAAAAACTAACCTCTCACTGGGTCAGAGAGAGTGAAGGCAAGCATGAGAGTAGTAGAGGGGATTATGGGGAAGAAGGCTCAGGGAGTGAGAGGGAGGTAAGGGAAGATAATGGGCTGAATACAATCAAAATACAGTGTGTGTGTGTGTGTGTGTGTGTGTGTGAAATTGCAAAGAATAAAGCTAAAAGTTTTTAAGGGATTGAGAGTTGGCTCAAGAGTTAAGGGCCTTATGCTCTTCCAGAAGACCCTAGTTCGGTTCTTGGTGCCCATGTTAAGTGGCTCCTTGTTTGTTAACTCTATCTCCAAGGATCTGATGCCCTCTTTTGGCCTACATGTGTACCTGCACATATCTAGTGCACACACACACACACATCTTTCATATATACAAGTAGAAATAAATGTTTTTAAATGTTTTGAAGATAAAAGAGTGGTTTTGAGCCGGGCGTGGTGGCGCACGCCTTTAGTCCCAGCACTCGGGAGGCAGAGGCAGGCGGATTTCTGAGTTCGAGGCCAGCCTGGTCTACAAAGTGAGTTCCAGGACAGCCAGGGCTATACAGAGAAACCCTGTCTCGAAAAACCAAAATATATATACATATATATATATATATATATATATATATATATATATATATATATATATATATATATGCAAGGTCTCACACTGTACCAAAATTAGCTGCACACACCCTATCCTTCTAAGCCCCTCACTTCTGACAGTAAGTTGTGCCAGCATGCCTTCTTTTGGGTCCTTCAGAAGTTTGTTGGTAAAAGCAAGTACATGTTGAGTGTGATGGCTCGTTAATCCAGTCCCAACACTCTGGAGACAAGCAGGAGGATGACTAGAAGCTGAAAGCTCTCCTGTGCTACAGAATGAAAGCAGAAAGGGCAACAGTGTGAGATTCTACATTTCAGGTTATTTTAATACCTTCAATGGGATTCACTGGTATCTTTAAATTTTGTTTTGTTTTGTTTTGGGTACAGGGTCACTTGTATCCCAGGCTGGCTTCCAACTCACTATGTAGCGCGGGATGACCTTAAATTTCTGATCTTCCAATAATATTTTTAAAGTACAAACCAGAGACTGGAGAGATTGCTCAATGATTTAGAGCTTGAACTGTACTTGCAGAAGACCTGGGTTAGGTTTCCAAAGCCATTGTCTTACAGCACCTATAACTATAGTTCTAGAACATCAAGCACTGCTTCTTATTCTCCTTGGGGTACCTGGATGTATCAGCACATACCACACACTATACACGTATGTATAGAGAATTTGAAAATAAAATTTTAAAAAATTTAATTTTCTGTGGAAAAAAAAAAATTTCTGATCTTCCCCACTTGTACCGGTTCTTCTACCCTTGTCCTGACCACCCCTTCCCTACCCATTTGCCATGCTAAATTCTATACTAGGCACACTTATGGTGCATCAGTGAACAAATCAACTATGTTAGGGGACAGGGGAGTTAGTTCACACAAGGCCCTGGGTTCAGTTCCCAACATCAAAACAAACCCACATGGGTGTGGCATTGTTACCATGTCTGTCTGATCGTGTGCTTTATCCTGGAAAGGAAAACCCAATGTCCAAAGGAACTTATAAGTGAGTACGTGGCCAAAACACACACACACACACAAAACCCAAAGGATTCAGTTATGGGCTTTAATCCCAGCACTTTGGAGGCCAGCCTGGTCTACAGAGTAAGTTTCAGGACAGCCAGGGCTATACAGAGAAACCCTGTCTTGAACAACCAAAAAAAAAAAAAAAAAAAAAAAAAAAAAAAAAAAAAAAAAAAAAAAAAAAAAAAAAAAAAAAAAAAAAAAAAAAAAAAAAAAAAAAAAAAAAGAAGAAGAAAAAGTTCTTGATACAGAACCTTTGAGGGAGAAGCAAATGTGTTTTGAATGTTAAATTTACTTACATTTAAAAATACATATCTTCCAGCAAAGTTGCCATGACAACCTCTTTTAATGTGTGTGTGTAAATTTTATGTCTGCCTCTTTGAGGTTTTCATCTTTTCCAATATAGAATCTAATCACAAGAATTGGGCACTGTGGTATGCTTCTATATGGGTGGTGCCCTGTGGAAATCATATAATTTTAGAAAATGTGAATCCAGCAGTACTCCTGTGGCATGTGAGCCTGCCGAGATTAATCTCACCTGACTCTCTCCTTGCGGTATAACTGATCTGATTTCAAAGATAAAATTTAGTATTGTTGGAAATCCATGTTCTGTTTATGTTTTTTAGAGCAAGGTCCTAGGAAGTTTGGTAAATGGTGAATCAAATACCTTGGTCAGCCCCTAAACTGCTGCAGCTTCCCTGAGACAGTCTAAACGGCATCCTTAGTTGATGTCACAGGGTGACTCTGAACCCCATGGCATGCAGGGATGCTGTTAACACATCTCTTCTCCCATGCTGAGTTTCAGGGATATTTTCACTGTCGATGTTCTGGTTTGTCTGTCAGGAGCAAGCAGAACACTGGGCAGGATTCGGAAAGGAATGTTCTCCCTCAGTGTTTGGTGTTACAGATTTCTAAAGCAAAGGACTGATAAGAATGTAAGTAGCTCCTTTTATCATGTAGTAATAGTAACCATGACCATTGCTTGAACTCACATATATGTATATGTGTATGTGCATGTATATGTATATGTATATAAACTATTATATGAACTCTTAACATGAGAACCTGAAATACTCATGTACTGGCTAGTTTTGTGTCAACTTGACACAGCTGGGGTTATCACAGAGAAAGGAGTTTCAGTTGGGGAAGTGCCTCCATGAGATCTAGCTGTGGGGTATTTTCTCAATTAGTGATCAAGAGGGAAAGGCCCCTTGTGGGTGGGACCATCTCTGGGCTGGCAGTCTTGGGTTCTATAAGAGAGCAGGCTGAGCAAGCCAGGGGAAGCAAGCCAGTAAAGAACATCCCTCCGTGGCCTCTGTATCAGCTCCTGCTTTCTGACCTGCTTGAGTTCCAGTCCTGACTTCCTTGGTGATGAACAGCTGTATGGAAGCGTAAGCCAAATAAACCCTTTCCTCCCCAACTTGCTTCTTGGTCATGATGTTTTGTCCAGGAATAGAAACCCTGACTAAGACAACTCATATGCTTTTTTAAGTTGGTTATTTGAGAATCTCACATCACTCACCTTTTTATGCTCACCTCCTAGTCTTCTGTGTCAGCTCTTCCTCTCCTGTGGTCTCTCCACACTCAAAAAAAAAAAAAAAGCCCATTTTGTGTTGTGCATATACTCACTGGGAAATGGTCAGATTCCTAGTGGCCAGGACACCTCACCCCCACCCCTAGGATGAGCCTTTCTCTGCCTGAACGCACACCAAAAGCCATCAACTGAGGAGAGCCAGAGAGTAGTCCTGGGAGTGGTGGGGCCAGCTCTCCTGTACCCACAGACATTACCATGGCTTCAGGTGGCAGCCCAGGCCATGGACATTCTCACAGATACTAACACACCCTTGGCCACATCAGGGCCACCAATCCACTCATGGCCTTCGACAGCTGCACAGCCATGGATGCCCCAACATGGCCTCAGGTGGCTACATATGCATCTCACATGAGAATGCCCCCCACCCTCTACTGCCAGGCAGCAGAGCTGGAGCAGCAGCAGCATGGGCCCAAGACACCAACCCACATGGCCTCCAGTGGCTTCTGGGACCTGATCTTTGGCTTCAGGCATTGCCCAGAGGCCAGAAAGAGGCCAGGAAGCAGGTTTGGGTGCTGACTGCATCTGAGTCTCCACCATCCCTCTCACCTGTCACTACCTTCACACCTGTCACTTCCAGTCTCGGCTCTTCCATAGCACATGCCACTCCATTTTTCTATCTTTCCGGCCTCTCCATCACATCTCAGGCCTTCTGCCCAGCTCTATTCATATGTTTGTTAAAGAGCTGCAGTTGTGGGAGCTGGAGAGATGGCTCAGTGGCAGTGGTCTAATTCCTAGCAATCCCGTGGTGGCTCACAACCATCTATTATAGAATCCGATGCTCTCTTCATTCATGCAGGCATACACGCAAACAGAACACTCATAGGCATAAATAAATCTTTTTTTCTTTTAAGAGATGTATTTGTGTTTTTCTTAAGTTTAAAATAAAATTCAAAGTCAGGCAGGAGCTGGTGGCTGGTGGTTCCAGTCCTCGGAGGCAGAACCAGGCGAAACTCTGATTTCAAAGCTAGTCTGGTCTAAAAAATGAGTTCCAGGTCAGCCAGGGCTATACAGAGAAACCCTGTCTAGAAAAATCAAACAACACACAAACACACAAACAAAACAAAACACCAACCAACCAACCAACCAAAACAACAACAACAACAACAACAACCAAAGTCAGACTGTCCATTTACTTCTTGGAAGTTACCTAAGTATAAAGGACAGTAATTCTTTCTTTTTTCTTATGTGATCTATCCTTAATCCTCATTACATAACAAAACAACAACAAAAAAGCCAAAGTGAACTTAAAATACCACTAAAGATAATACAACATCCTTAGTTCTAGAATAAGGTACTTCAGTCACAAAAGAAGTCTGCCTCAACAGATTACCATCAAGATACCAGCAACTCACTATGTAGTTCTGGCTGTCCTGGAACTCCCTACGTAGACCATGCCAACCTCAGATTCGCAGGGATCCACCTTTTTTTTTTTTTTTGCCTCTTGAGTGCTGGGATTAAAGGTATGCACCACCACTGGCCAGCGAAGACACTGACAACTGCTTGAGGCTTACAGCCAGCTTCTAAAGTTGTAGACAATCATCAGCAGGTCTGGATCGTGCAATACTGACTTCATGCTAGGTACCATTAGTGTCTTCTACAGTATCTCTACTGTCATTATGGATAAACCTCATAGCTTCCTGTAGTTGAATTATACTTAACAACGATTATTATTATTTTTTTTTCCCTGCTGGAAGGTTTCTCTTAGGATGAAGTTTCATCCTAAGAACCATTATATAGTCATCTGCATCACTCACTTATTCACACAGATACATGTATTTAACAGTGATCTGTAAGAAATACCTTGTTCATTCCTGGAATAAGGAAAATAAACAGATGTGCTTTAAGTGTAGTTAAATCCACTGTTCCCTGCCATTTAAAAATATGAAGATTTTCCTGTCTTCCCTCATTTCCAAGAAGCTATATAAAATGACTGTGACAAAAATCACAGATCTGTGGATTGTGTAACCCTGGAACTTACTATGTACACCAGGCTGGTCTTGAACTCAAAGATCCACTTGCCTCATTGCTGGGAATAAAGCTGTGTGTCCACCACCTCCTGGTTAAATGTTAGAAATTTAATTCCCTAATTCACAAATGAATGGTTTTTGGAGGTGGGGCCTTTGGGAGACACTTAGGACCAAATAACATCATGAGGGGAACTGCTCTGTAGTTTGCACCGAAGGACCATGTGCTCAACGTGGATGCTAACACAGCACTGTTGGAAGGAGGTAGAAACTTAGAGATGCCTCTGGGAATGGGGGGGGGGTCCTACCAAGGAAGATTGTGAGATACCTGGCACTTTCTAGTTTCCCTTTGTGCTTCCTGGTCCCTAAGGTAAGTGCCCCTGACATAAGCCCCAGCCACCATGGTTGTCCTTAGAAAAGACCTACAAAATAAGCCCTCGATGTTGTATTAGACTCTCCAGAGATGTGAGCAAAAATAACCTCTTTCTCATTACAAGTGACTTGCCTCAGGTATCTTATTACAGTACTGTGGGATGGCAATGGTGTATTTATAAACGAGGACTGAGATAAGGTTTCCTATGCCTTACCTTATGTGTCAGTTTTTGTTACTTATGTTGTGACTAGAAGCCTGTGTCAAGCCCTTAGACTTTCCAGTCCTCAGAATAACTGCCAAACAGTCCTTTATTTTCTGTAAATTACCCAGTGCATAATATTTAGCTATAGTAACAGGAAACAAATTAAATAATAAGCAAAGATAGCCTTAGTCTCATCGACCTTGTGCTATAGAAGTGAGGCGTATTATTACCACCATATCTAAGTAGTAGTTGGTTCCAAATCTAACTTCTTTGTTTGTATATTATTGAAACAGTGGTATTTCTCAGTGGTAGACTCTATGCTTAACATGTTTGAAGCATGAGACTCAACTGCCAGCACTCCCCAAAATAAGCAAAACTTTAGCCAGGCCTGGAAATCATACTCAGTAAGTCAATTTATATTTAAATACACGTTTAATGCTATTAATGGATTGGAGAAACTGGTACATTTCAAACTCATGCTGTTACATTTGCCATTTTCAGTAATAGAAATTCCGTTAATTCTGAGGACCGTGGAGCAATGGTGCTTACAGGATCCCTTCCCCTGGCTTCCTCAGTGACCTTTCTTTCATGATACAGGCTCACCTGCTAAATGATGGCATCACTCACAGAGGGGTTGCTACTTCAATCATCATTGAAAAAGAAAAAAAAAATAAAAAGTCCCATAGACATGCCTACAGGTCAGTTTGATGGAGGCAGTTCTCCCTTCCCAGGTGTATCTGCTTTTGTGTCAAGTTGCCAAAAACTATGTCACTGGTGTACAAGAGACCCTGTCTAAGAACAGGACAAATCTAAGCAACTACCACCACCAACAAACACATGAAGAACCACCACCAACAAACACACGAAGAACCACCACCAACAAACACACTAAGAAAACATCACCAACAAACACACGAAGAACCACCACCAACAGACACACGAAGAAAACATCACCAGTTATTTTTCAGCACACGTGCTGGTCCATTTGTCAACCTGCCACAAGCTAGAGTATTTTTGAGAAGAGACTCTGAATTGAGAAAATATCTTTATAAGGATTCTCTGACCTGGTGCTGGTGGCACATGCCTTTAACCCCAGCCCTTGGAAGCAAAGGTAATCGGATCTCTGAGAGTTCTGGGCCAGACTAGACTACACAAAGAAATCCTGTCCTGAACTCTGCCTCCAACCCCGCTCCCCTGCCCAAATGAATACAAGATTTGCCTGTAGGCAAGTATGTAGAGGAAAGCCCAGGTCATGGGATTTTTACGATTGTAAAGAAACCCCATAACCAAAGCAATTTGGGGGAAGGAAATGGTTTATGCAGTTTACACTTCCATATCACAGTTCATCACCAAAGGAAGTCAGAACAGAAATTCAAGTAGAGCAGGACCTGATGTGAAGGCCGTGGAGGGGTGCTGCTTACTGCCTTGCTCCTCATGGCTTGCTCAGCCTTGCTTTCTTATAGAACCCAGGACCACCAGTCCAGGGATGACACCACCCACAAGGGGCTGGGCCTTCCCCTATTTATCACTAATTGAGAAAATGCCTTACAGGCCTGCCTACAGCCCAATCACATGGAGACATTTTCTTAATTGATGCTTTCTTCTCTATACTGACTCTAGCTTGAGTCAGGTTGACACAAGGCTAGACAGTACAGCCCCACTTATTGTGAGCAGTACCACTCCTAGGCTGGGTACTATAAGAAAGTAGTCTGAGCCTACAGCCATACCACCCTAAATGCACCCAATCTGGTCTGATCTTGGAAGCTAAGCAAGGTTGGGCCTGGTTAGTATTATGAATGGGAGGAAGCAGAAGGAGCTAGCAAGTAGCACTCAACATGCTCCTTCACCAGCTCCTTCTGCCAGGTTCTTGCCTTGAATTCCCTGGATGATGAGCTGCAAGCTATAAGATGGAATTAACCCTTTCCTCCTGGAATTGCTTTTAGTCATGTTTTATCATGGCAATAGAAATCCCAGCGGAGACAACATGAAACAAACTATATCTCTTTTGTGTGTGCTGGAGGAGGAACTCAGGTCGCCATCGCTACACCACCAGACCTTCAGCATCGTTCCCCACACTGAGATAGTCTCGAATGCCCCAAACTGGCCTTCAACATCACATTCCCAGTGCAGGCAATGTTAGAGAACCACGTTATCAGTGGAACCTCCTCTGGTGTGTCTGAAGTCAGCTACAGCCTACTTATGAAGAATAATAATAAAAACGAATCCTTGGACCGGAGAGACCAACCGGAGCAAGCGGGGCGACCGGAGCGAGCCAGGCTGTCCAGAGCAAGCAGAGCCGCGACTGGAGCGAGCGGGGCCGTAGGGGGGCGGCCGGAGCTAGCGGGGCTGGCCGGAGTGAGCAGGGTCGAGTGGAACAAGGAAAAAAAAAATAAATACTGTTTACCTTTGTACCTATGGCTTCCATATCTGTAGTTTGTAGACTCAACCAATTGCAGGTTGAAATTATTATTATATGAATATTATTTTGAGACAGTGTTTCTCTGTGTAGCCCTGGCTGTCCTGGAACTTGCTCTGTAGACCAGGCTGGCCGCAAACTCACAGAGATCCTCCAGCCTCTGCCTCTTGAACTCTAGGGTTAAAAGTGTGTGCCATCACTGCATGAGTGAAATTATTTTAAAAAACAAGTCTATACTAAGCACACACTGACTTTTGTTGTTTGCTATTATTACCTAGTCAATGAGGGAAAACAGGTATCTGTATAACAGTTACATGACATTATGCATTTTAATTAATCTAGAAGTGGTCTAACCTATAGAGTATGTGTGCAGTTCATTTTATATAAGATATCTGAGCATACTTGCATTTTTGATATGAGAATGAGGAGCCTGTAGCCAATCTCCTGTAGATACTGAGGAATGACTGCAAAAAGATCCACAGTAGATTTAAAAATGATGTTCTTGGTGTCTTGTAATGACAGACATAAGATAGGGAAAAAAAAGTAGGAGATTTTAACTGTTGCTTGGAATCAAGCTGATAGTACAATTGCAAAATACAAACTCTAGGTTTTGGGAAAATAGTTTTGTAACATTTAAGACGAGCAAACACACTGGCCCCAACCATCCAACCAGATTTTAAATGCATGTATACACACACACACACACACACACACACACACACACACACACACAGAATATCAGAATATCAGAATATCTTGCATATTATATAGATGCAACACCTGTCAATTAAAAATCTTTGGCTTATAAGAAAGAGTAGAATAGAAGATGGGACATACAGGAGGCAGAAATAATCCTGGGATAGAGTCAGGCATGGGAGATTTGCACACGATGTGAGGAGCCTTGTGTATGGTACATGAGCACAGGTAACCAGCTGGTAACATGGCAGAATGTAGGTTAAAATAAATGGATTAAGTTATGATTCTAGTCAGAGAAGAGCCTAGCCATATGGCCAAGGTATTTGTAAATATATTTTGAGTCTGAGCTTTATTTTAGGGAGCATGGGGCTGGGAGAAAGAACCAGGTGTAACTTACACACACACACACACACACACACACACACACACACACACACACACACACAAACACACACAGTACAAATTACTGTTTAGAAGGAATATACAATATTAAAATCATGAGTAATATGTGATATTGTGAGATTGGTATTATTCTTGGTTAATCTGCATGATTTTTACCTAATTCAGGTGATACTGAGCCTCTCTCTTTATCTCTCTCAAACTCTCCCCCTGCAGTCTCCCACCACAGAGCTCACAAAAAGGCTTGCTATGTAGCCCAAGCTGGTTTTGAAACCTCAATTCTCCAGTCTCCCAGCCTTTGCAGTATTGGAATTACAGATGTGTACCACTATACCTGGTCTTATTAACCACCTCTATATTTATTATTTATACAAGTTCCTGTACACATTCTTTTCTCTTCAAAACTGGATAGTTATCTTTCTCTCAGCCCCCTTTTAGGCAGCAGCTCATGTTGTTCACTCTAATTTCAATCTGCTGTGATAAAGTAATTTTCCTGCCTCATCCTGCCTCGTTGCTGGGATCTCCAGTGTGAGCCCCATGCCTGGCTTTTGTCTTGTTGGTTTGTAAGACTTCCTTATTGTTCACATCTTACAACTATGAACTCTTTGTCACACCCAACTTTCCCCCCAGATTTTCATTTTAACTATTGTGCTATCTCTAATTATATAGAAGCCTACATACTGTATTTTCCCTTAAAAATGAGGACATTGAGGGGCTGCAGACATGGCTCAGTGGTTAAGAGCACTGGCTGTTCTTCAGAGGACCTGGGTTTAATTCCCAGGACCCACATGACAGCTCAGAACTGTCTGTAACTTCAGTTCCAGGGGATCTGACACCCTTGTACAAATATATACAAATACCAATGCACATAGAGTAAAAAATAAATCATTAGAACCATCATTGAAATTCCAATGTTAGGGCTGGAGTGCTGACTCAGCAGTTAAGAACCCTGATCTTCTAGATGTCCTGAGTTAGATTCCCAGCAACCATATGGTGGCTCACAACCATCTGTAATGGGATCTGATGCCTTCTTCTGGCCTGCAGGCATACATGCAAATAGAGAACACACACACACACACACACACACACACACACTAAATCTTTAAAAAAGAGAAAGAAATCCCAGTGTGACATACTCATGTTTCTTTTTATTATTATAAAATTAAAAAAATTTAAAGTTATGTGGTATTTGTTCTTGTATTATAATCTAACTTATTTTTTTTCAGGCTTTCATATATTAATTCTAGCATTTTTATTTCCCCCTGACTTGTGGTGGTACTGGGGGCTAGTGATGTGGCTCAGATGGTAAAATGCTTGTCCAGTATGCATGTGGCCCTGGGCTCAACCCCTATTCTGCACAAACTGGGTGTGGTGGCCTATTCCTGTAATCCCAGCATCTTTATGTTTTCTAGGGTTGTTTCCTGCTCTTTACTATTCTCAGAACCTTACGTCTTTCCCTCCTATTTCTGACCCTTCTTTTATTTTTATTAACAATCTTCACACATGTTGACAAGTCTCAAAAATGTGTTAGGATTGTTGTCTCGCGGCACTTTGTTTGCTGTAGTGAAATACGGAGTTAAGTTTGGGATTCATATTTTAAGGATGTTTGACAAGAGGAAGAACTGGAAACAAGTAGTTGTCTATAGAGATAGGGCTTGAATTTATTGCAATGTTCTGTGTTATTCATCCACAGCACATTGAACTGGGGCTTGCTTGCATTTACAGAGTTTAAGTCCATTGTCTCTGTGGTGGGAAGGATGGTGGTATGCAGGCAGGAAGATAGACATGGTGCTGAAGACAAAGCTGAGAGTTCCACAACCAAATCCCAACACAGCAGAAAGAGACTCTGGGCCTGTCTTGGGCTTTTGAAACCTCAATGCCCACCCCAGTGACATCCTCCAAGGCCACACCTACTTCAACAAGGCTACACCTCCTAATCCCTGTCAAGTAGTGCCACACCCTAACAAGCAAGTGTTCAAATATTTGAACACTCCTAGTCAAACCACCTCACTCTGTAAACACGCAAAGGCTCTTTTGTTGAATGGGTATTAGCCTCTTATAAGAGGTTATGTAATATGTGATTGGTAGGCATTACTAGTGTCTACACTCGAAGGATGGCATTTATAGAGCTAAAATATTGGAAGTTTGACTTAACATGGCATAATGGAAAAGAAAAACATTTTTTAAAAGTCAAACCAATATGTAATTCCTAAGTCCAATCTCTAAATATATTTTGTGTCCCCTTGGTTTTTCTGTCTATAAATGAAGACTATAAAGCCGCCTTGGCAATATTAATGGGAAATGACTCTTGTGAAATACTATCTGAAATCTGACATATAGTACTTGATTATTTTTAATATTACTATTACTTATCTTTTTTTGTAAGAGATTTCTGTGAAGGTAGAAATGATATTATGAACATTTTCTGAAAAGGACTGTACCTTTCATTGAAGCTTCTACAAGACTGGATAAGAATGTCAATGACATGGGGGGACCTGAATGTTACACATCCATAGATAGATTATTCTGGGGCATTTTGTTTGTTTACTTGTTTTCAAAACAGGTTTCACAATGTAGCCCTGGCTGTCCTGGAACTATCTCTGTAGACCAGGATGGCCTCCAACTCACAGAGATCCATCTGCCTTTGCCTCCAGAACACTGGGATTGAAGGTGTACACCATCACTGTCCAGCTAAAATTATTTTACTTAAAGTTTTCTTGCCCCAGAGGCTTGTTTTTATTCAAATGGAGTTCACATTAAAAAAAGTACTATTATCTTGTTACTTTTTGATGGCTTAAATGGATTTGTTTTACCATAACGGTTTATCTGAAAAACTTTAAAACTGAGTAGATTTCAATTATGCCCATCAGCTTAAAGAAGTATGGGAAATTAGTGATAGTTTTCAAGAGGTACACAATCTGGTCCTGGACCCTAATTCATAGGTTTTTGTGCTTGTTTTCTTTCTTTTTAAAAAATCCTTCTAAGTGGCAACAAAAATGTATGCCTACATTCTTGGGCCCTCAGACTTCCGAGTTTTAAAGACTGCATGAAAATAGCCAAGTTCTCTACCACTGAGCTACAATCCTAGTTCTGATTCCTTAAAGAGCCAAAGAAGCTGTCCCAAATTAGAGAGAGCATTCCAGTTTTCCCTTGGCGATTTGGTGAATCCTCTCTCAGGAAATTTGTTTTGCCAGGCAGCATTTGAAAGAATGCTAGTCAGGAAAAAGTATAGCAGGGAAGGATCCTGTCTGCTTTCAAGGTATCTAGTAGATTTGAAGGGAAACTTGAATAGAAGCTGTGGTGGTGAAGGAAAAGTGGAAGAAATCTGTTTGTAGAGACTGGCTTGCTAGCTGATTAGAATTTCTGTACTGTGGAATTCTGGAATATTGCAGGTCCAGAGGCTAATTCTCTTGTCTTGGGCTAAGTCCTGGCTCTCTGGAGAGACATTCCTTGCAAACAACTCTCCCCTGCCATGTAGGAACTAACATCTTGTGACAACAGATAAAAAGAGATCTTTTAGTATTTATTAACTTAGCAGGCAACTAGCTTCAACAAATCTAAAAGTTAAGAATGTCGTGAGATAGCATCTTGAGCTTGTTGAAAGGCCCCTCTGATCTTGATGTTATCCGCTCCTCTGATGTACCCACCAATGTATTTTAAACTTGCTTCCACTTACAACCTTAATTCAGTAAAGCTAAAAAAAACATGATGAAACTGTTTCTATGTTGGAACATGGAATTTGGGGTAGCCTAAGTCTGTTTCCTGGCCAAGGTCACTCAAATGGCTCCAGAATAAACTCTCCCCTATTTTCTTTAAGATGAAAACTACAATTTTTACATTAACAAACTTTTAAAAACATTTCCTTTTTTTGTTCATGTGTGTGTTTCTGTGTGAGCATATGGCACATGAGTGCAGGTACCAGTGGATGCCAGTGCAGGGTGTTGTATCTCCTGCAGCTGGAGTTACAGGGGATTGTGAACAGCATGACATGGATGTTGGGAACCAAACTCTGGTCCTCTGGAAGAACAGTGTATGCTCTAACGACTGAATCATCTCTCCAGACCCATCAACACAGTTTTTTGATCTATTGGTTTGTATAAGAGCCTGATCTGATGTTTGTTTTCTTCACCTGTTTGTACCTCATTTACTGAACCAAGTGCATGTGCCTATACATAACTATCCCCCTCCACACACTTTAGGTTTCTCTCCTTTTTCCACACATAGTTAAACTCAGCTATAAAACCCAGCTCTCCCTTTTGTTTTTAACAAGCTTCTCACACTTAGAACATTCACACTAAGACAGGTGTTTAAAGTGCTGAACAATAGATCCAGCTGGACCACATCATCATTTAAAAATACTGTTTTAGGCTCTGCGGCAAAAGCTCACACATATTGGTAATGTATTTATCATAAAGCTAACGTAACAACACAGGGTTTACTCCACAAATATGTGAGCGAGTGCATTTGATTTTTTTCTAGGAATGTATAATCGTTCCCTCATCATCTGAAAATTGATCACAGGAGGCCAAGTGACAGAAAGTGCAATAAAAGGTTGAAACCACAAATCCTAAACTCTAAACCCAAGATGGTACCCTTTGGGTTTCCACAGAACTAACAAAGATTGTGGTCTTGGTATCACAGAAGGTGTCAGTTTTATTTTTTTCAAGTTTCACGGTGTGGGGCAATCATATTTATGAGAAAAGATCAGATATCTGGATAACAAGACCAGGATGAACTCCTTGAATTTGTAGTACTTAATCTGAAAAAAACGCACGTTTGTCATTGTGCGTTTAATCTTATTCATGCTACAACCATGTGAATAAAGAAATTAGTACCAGCAAAACCACCATCGAAATTTTAAAAAAAGTCAAGTGAGGAGGAGGCCCAGGCTGGTCAACCACAGCATGTGGCTGTAATTCCAGTCAGCCCGGTCTACACAGGAGACCATGCCAAGAAGAAAGAGAGGACAGGACATGGGGAGGAAGGGAGTGAATGAATGAATGAATGAACGAACGAATGGGTTTTGGACTAGGTAACTGCAATTTGTAAAGAAACCGATGAGGTCCAAGGTGGTATTTAGAGCTGTCTGGAAGTTCAGTGGCTCTGCCTGTTCCGATGAGGTGTTATCTTTCACAGAGCTTGTGTGAAGACACAGTGTCCTCCCCCTAGGCGAGCTTCCACAGGCAGATGACCTCCGCAGGGTTTCGGCCCCCGGTGGAGCGCAGAGGTGAAGATGTGGGGCGGCGGCGGCGGCGGCGGCGGCGGGAAGCAGCAGGGAGCAGAGGTGCATTCCTGCCGGGCTAACAAAGGCTCCCAGAGCATAGAAGGCCGCGCGGGGCCGAAGGGTTAACCAGGAGCCCCGCTCCCGCGCGCATCCCGGCCCCCGCCCTCCCGTCGCTAGGAGACGCCGGAAGTGGGGGAAGGGCAGCGCGGGTGGGAATCTTTTTTCGGGCGCTCGGGGGCGGGTGGAGGGGAGCGCGCGTGCGCGCGCCCGTCGCCGCGGTGACCGTCCTCGCGGCCCGTCGGCTCGCGCCCCGCCTCCATCCCCGCCGCCTCGTCGCGCGCCGTAGGGGGGGGGGGTAGCCGCTCGCTCCTCCCGATTCCCGCCGCGTCCGCCGCTGCTCCTCCTCTCCCGGGCGTCGCGGTCGCTGCCTCTGCGGGCTGTATGAGGAGGAGTAGGAGGAGGAGGAGGAAGAGGAGGATGTGAAGATGGCGGAGCTGCAGATGCTGCTGGAAGAGGAAATCCCGGGGGGCCGCCGGGCTCTCTTCGACAGCTACACGAATCTGGAGCGGGTGGCCGACTACTGCGAGAATAACTACATCCAGGTGCGATGCGACGCGGCTCGGCGCGGCAGGACGCGGGCTGTGAGGGGCGCGCGGGGCGATGGCGAACGGGGTGGGAGGCCGCGCGGTGCTCGGTCCCGGGAGCCGCGCCGGGGTGGGGACGGGGCGAGGGCGGCGGCTGCAGGGAGCGAGGGTCGCCACAAGGCCCCGGCAGCCCCGTGCGAGTGCCCGGTGCCGTGCCGTGCGGTGCGTGGCGTCCCGCCCCCTCGCCTCTGCCCCGTCGTCGCCCCCGCAGTCCTCTCCTGTCAGTGTTCCGGATGGCGGGGGAGGTGGCGAGTGGCGTTTTTTGGATAACGGGATCTTGCTCGATGGCAGGCATGTGTGATAGAGGGATAGGTTACCCCCTGCCCAAATTCCGAGGGACCTCCTTTTTATTAAAGGGTCCTCTACCTGCAAAGTGAAATACCTCACTTCTCTATTACTGCGAATGTACCCTGCAGACGAAACACAAATTCTTAATCCTTAAGTTTAAACATTTTTAAAATGTAAAAGGGACATGGTGGAACGGCTGTCTCTTATTGCAAGTTAATACCATTTTTTTTTCTCCTCCCTGTGGAGAATGGGAAACTGATAATGAGCTGCTTTTCCTTCTCAGTTCTCGTTAGAATAGGTAATTTTCCTTTGGGGAAAAAAGAACTATGACTATTTTCACAAAGAATTAGGGAAACGAACCACATGGTTTAGTTTTTTTCCCATGATGATTGGTTTGGCACTGGGACTTCAGTGTGTGTGTGTGTGTGTAGGAAGGTGAGAAGTGTTTGTGGGGCGGGGCATTGGTGAGATGAGAACTAGCTGGTCATGGGATAAATGTAAAAATTTTGTGGATTAAAGCAACACTTTAAAAATTAACTCATGGTATGCAAATCCAGTATCTCTTGTTTTCCGTAGGGCTTATACTGAATTACAGGTTGTGTCTACATTTTTTTTTTTCATTCCCATTTAAATTCTTTGGGTAAAATGGAATGGAAGCATGATGTTAAACTGTTAGCCGTATTTTAATGTTCTTGTCCCTACTCCTGTCCCTGCAGATATCCTTAACAACAGTTGTATTGGAAAACATTCTCAAATCTTAGTATGAATTAAAAAAAAAACCAACAAAAAACCAACCAACCAAACAAACAAAAAACCAGATGCTGCAATATATAGGTTCTTAAGTTTTTTTAAGGACCACATTGTTAGTCAAAGACAATGTGCTTAGATTTTATTTGGTTATACACACACTGAACTCTACTATTATGTTGTAAACATTTGTATTGAGAATGAATCAGACATAATTGAATCTCCTCCCCTAAGAAGAAGTGGAGGAAAGTGTGTGTTCAGTAGAAAGAGTGTGTGTGTGTGTGTGTGTGTGTGTGTGTGTGTGTGGTCAAAGATTGATCAAAATGTCTCACAAATGTCTGTCAAATACTTTACAAATACAGAGCTATGTAGGAAGTATTCAAAGGTTTTACTGCAGGCTGGAGAGATGGCTCAGTGGTTTAGAGCATTGACTGCTCTTCCAGAGGTCCCGAGTTCAGTTCCTAGCAACCACATGGTGGCTCACAACCATCTGTAATGGGATCTGATGCCCTCTTCTGGTGTGTCTGAAGACAGCTACAGTGTACTCATATACATAAAATAAATACATCTTAAAATAAACAAAACAAAACAAAGATTTTATTGCTTAATTTCCAGTCTGTGGATGATGGTACACTCTTCAGGGGTCTATACTATAGTTCAAGAGACTGATCTGTGAGCAAATTAGATAGTAATGCCATGTACCATCAGCCCTTCTTGTGGGAGGAGGAAATAATTAACTAGTAATTCCATGTACCATCAGCCCTTCTTGTGGGAGGAAGAAATATTCTTCCTTTTTCTTGTCATTCCCAAACAGTGTAACAACTACTTAACATGCTATGTTCATTTTATTAGATAGTATAAATAATGTACAGATTTGAACTCTAGGGGAGGATGTGTGATAGATTGAATGTAAATTTTATGCCATTTTATGTAAAGGACTTCAGTATCCAAGTATGGGCTTGGAGTGGGGATTGGGGTGGGGTCGGAGTGTGTCCTAGAACTAATTTCTGTTGGATACTGTGCGACAAGCTAAGTATAGTTAATTTATACTTCGTAGGGAATTGTGGGTAGAAAGGTGATGCTTATTTTCAGGGAGTCACAGCTGCTATGAGAGGCAAAACCTAAAAGACCCAAAGTGCTAATTGTGTTGCCTTGTGTAACATATTATGGGAAAGTCTTGTCTGTCAGAAGAGAAATTTGGGGAATGGAAAAGTGATTAGATTGCAATTGCAGCCAGCTAATAAGAAAAAGTTTTTTTTTCCCTTTGGTTTTTCGAGACAGGGTTTCTCTGTGTAGCCCTGGCTGTCCTAGAACTCACTTTGTAGATCAGGTTGGCCTCGAACTCAGAAATCCGCCTGCCTCTGCCTCCTAAGTGCTGGGATTAAAGGCGTGTGCCACCACGCCTGGCAGAAAAAGGTTTTTGAAAGATGAATGTTACCATAATTTGAGATTATAATTGCCACATAAAGGGAAAGTACATGAATTGATAAGTGGAGAGGTGAAAGAGATCACGTTGTCTTAAAATTTATAATTCTAGTTTACAGAGTATCAAAGTTGGTGTGTTATTTATACTTACTCATTTTTGGTGTTGGGGACTGAACTCGGTCTTATGCTTGCTAAGAATACAGGCTACCACTGAAGTACACTCAGCCCACTGTGAAAGTATATTTATTTTTTAGAAATGGATTTTGAGTTTTAAGCCATCTATTATTTTTAATTTAGTATCTGAGGTAGAGTTTATACTTTTGTTTCTTAGGTTGTCCTCTATAGTGGGATTCACTGGATTTATTACTGTAGTACTTTCCCAGGATGATATTTTTTACATGATTTGCTTGTAGTACATTGATACTACAACAACTGGTTAGTTAATGTGTGCAGAGCCAGCTGTACATTTGGCTGGTTCTTGTGATGGAAGGACTGACCAGCAAGAGTCCTGACGCTGCCTGTCACCCTGTAATACATGAAGGTTAATTGGCAGGATCGCTGAGTAAATAACCAATTAACTTTTTTATGGTGTTGTTGTGTCTTAGTTTCTAGCTTCAGTCAACTAAATCAACAACATTTTATTGTATGGAATTATAACTTTTGGGGCGTGGGGGAGGGGGAGATTGAGACAGGATTTCTCTATATAGTCTTGGCTGTCCTGGAACTAGCTCTGTAGCCCAGGCTGGTCTTGAACTCACAGAGGATACCCTTGCCTCTACCTTCTGAGTGCTGGCATTAAAGGGATGGGCCACCACCACCCAGCTGAAATGTAATTTTTAAGGCAGAAAAAAAATGTTGATCATTTATAATAGTTGTTATTCAGTGCTAAGAGTCTGGTTTTATGTCTAGGAAATAAAATAAAAAAATATACACTAATTGTGGGTTATAATTAGTGTGAGATTTGAGCAAAAGGAACACATACTACAGATAGAGAAATGTACATAAATGTAAATATTTACTTTTTAGGATACAGTGAAGTTAATATTGGAATTTTGGAATTGTTGTTGTTGTTGTTGTTGTTTTTTCCGAGACAGGGTTTCTCTGTATAGCCCTGGCTGTCCTGGAACTCACTCTGTAGACCAGGCTGGCCTCAATCTCAGAAATCCACCTGCCCCTGCCTCCCAAGTGCTGGGATTAAAGGCGTGCGCCACCACCGCCCGGCTGGTTAATAAAAGTCTTAAGAATTTTATTAACTTCTGGGAAACGTAGGCAAAATTGCTTTGCTAAAGTGTGATGATAGAAATTATGACTGTAGTTTGTTTTCTAATACTTCGATTTGTTGTTTGTTTCTTGAGACTGAGTTCCCTATGTTGTCCCTGCCTGACTTGGACTGGTGGCCTTCTGTCTTTGGGGACTAAGTGCGGGTGTTGGCTAGTATGCTTGATGGTTATTTCTTGATGGTGTTGGCTAGTATGCTTGATGGTTATTTCTTGATGGTGAAAATTACTTAGTAGGGGCTGAGGAGATGGTTCTGTGGTTGTACTTGCTGTACAACCAACCATGCATGAGGACTGGAATTCACATCCCTAGAACCTTTGTTAATACAAGGTGGGCATTGTGGCTGCCTGTAATTTCAGGTGTAGCCACTCATTATGTTGGCTAGCTCTGGGTTCACTTGAGAGACCCTGCCTTGGTGAGGAAGGTGTGGCACTCACAAACAAAAGAAAACAAGTATGGAATTAACTTAGTACAGCCTCTATTGCCCGACTTCTATGCCTTTGTTCCTTTTCTCCACTTATTAATGTAAGCATGGAATGCCTAATACCTTAGAAAATGTTCAGGAATGCCATTTATTTATTTATTTATTTATTTATGACAAAGTCTTATTAATTAATTTTTGAGACAGGGTTTCTCTGTGTAAATCTGTGCTGGAAATTGTCAAAGATTAAAATTTTTAGGTTAATGAGTGCCATTAGAATACATGCTTATTTTTAAAAATTGATATAAAGTAGCTAGATATCCAAGGACCTAAAAGTTACTGTTATCTTGAATACATATCTGGAACTTGCTACTCTGTTGACCAGGCTGGCCTGGAATTCAGAGATCTACTTGCTCTGCCTGCTGATTGCTGAAAGAATCATTCCACAAGATAGATTTATTTGGAACAAAAATTGAGTTTACCTTTCTGGTTCAAGGCCAGCTTGGTTTACATAGTGAGTTCCAGGACAGCCTATGCTATATGTTGAGACCCTGTCTCAAAAAACAAAAACATAAATAAAAAGTACTTAAAAATGCATGAAGAATGAAGTCATTGAGAATAGAAATTTGAGTACTCATGGTTCTATTCTCGATTTTAGTCTTTTTGCCTTCACTGAGAGGAATGAACTGAATAGGTGGACCCTAAGCTGAATTAGGGAGAACAAATTCCTGGAGATTAGGCTTCTCATCCTAAGGAAGTAATCCTAATTTCCAGGAGAAACATTTTGGTGTATAAGTTTTCAGTGACAAACCTATTATTATCAGTACCTTTGACAAGATTGTAAAAGTAGATTAAAATTGTACCCTGGGCCCCTTGCTCTGATCTATCTATCTATCTATCTATCTATCTATCTATCTATCTATCTATCTCCTGTGCTTTCTTGCTAAGGTATTTCAGTAGCCTTATAATTTATGTTGATCCAGGGTTTTCAGTTGCATCTTGTTTTGCCTTTTCTTGAAGTATTGACTGCTACAAAATTGTTCCTTTGCCCAAACAATGAAAGTCTTTCTGTTTACCTTTTCTTTGTACTATGATAGGATTAATGTACTAATGTGTGATAGTTTCATTTGTCCAGAGTACTTTCTCTCATAGATAGTAGTTGTAAGTGAAATTGTATTACTTATTTGTAGAGTATGTAGTATAGAAAGTTTTGAGTATAGGCTGTTTTGGCTTTCCTTTAAAATCTAGGAAATAATACCCTGTGGTACAAAGTTAAAGTGTAGCCTTTTCATAGATGGATAAAAATTAGGCTATTCTTAGGCTTTATGATTACATTTTTATGTAACTAGCTGTAGTTTGGATTCATGAAATAGTATGTGGCATGATGCAGTCTGTTTTGAAGTAGTCTTTAATTTTGTGTGTTTTTATTTTTCCTTTCTAGATACAAACCTTGAGGATGAAATCATATCCTCAGCATTTTTGTATTTCTCTTGCCTACTCACTGAGTTATCTTGATGGCCCTGAAGTATAATGTTGTACATGTATTATTTAGAATGTGGTCATTTTGCAGGGAAAAGTTTTAATTTCTATTTATTTTTATCAGGTAGTATGCATTGATACAAAAATACAGGGTAGTAAGAACTCTTGAGTTTTGTTTTACAGAATGGAAATTTTGTTTGTTTGTTTGTTTGTTTGTTTTTGAGACAGGGTTTCTCTGCATAGCCCCGACTGTCCTGGAACTCACTCTGTAGACCAGGCTGGCCTCGAACTCAGAAATCCACCTGCCTCTGCCTCCGAAGTGCTGGGATTAAAGGTGTGCGCCACCACTGCCTGGCACAGCATGGAAATTTTAATTGATTTCTCAGGTCAAGTTTGTTGAGGTTTATACAACTATAGTACAAATCACTCTTTTTTGGACATAAAAGTAATGGAGCTGGAGTGATGGTACAGTGGTTAAGAGCACTTGTTGCTCTTGCAGAGGAACCAGGTTAGAGTCTGAGCATCCACAGGGTAGCTTACCACCATCCCTGACTCTTGTTTTAGGGGATCTAATGCCCTCTTCTGGCCTCTGTGGGCACCAGGAATACATGTGGCACACATACATACATGCAGGCAAAATGTTCCATGTAAAATAAATACAAAAAATAATAAAATTTTAAAGTCAGTCCCTGGGGATGTAGCTCAGTGGAAATGTGCCTATCTATCTATATATATAGAGAGAGTATGGCTCTGGCTTCAAGTCCTAGCAAAGCACAAAACCAACCAACCAAAGAAAAACCTTTCACACTCATATTACCTCCATAATAGAAGCTTTTCTTTATACCTTTTGTATTGAGTCCTTCCTTTCATTGCCAACCTTTGGGAAACACAGTACTTCCTTTCCCTATAGTTTTTGCTTTTCCCATAATGCCTTCTAAATGGATCTACCAATTATATAGTCTTTCATGTTTGACTTCCTCCACTTAATATACTGCATTTGAATGTCAAGTGTGTCATTTCATTTTGTTGAACAAGTGGTGTTGCAGTATATGGAAGAATTAGTTTATTTGACTCGTCTGTTATTGTTATTTCTGGGTTGTATCTAGCTCTAGTGAATAATCAATACAGCTATAACCATTTACCTTGCTCCTTCCAGCATTCCACTCTGGTAATGTTAAATGTATCCATGTGGTTTTCAGTTTGACTGCAGCAGATCTGAGTCTTGGCACCACACTTGTGTTTGCTTTGTACTGTGAGATGAGAGGTCTGTGGGAAGTTACCACAAAGCCTTTTCTCATTCATTTCCTGGTCTAAAAAGGAGGCTGTCAGTTTTGTATCCTGCCTAGTTGTGATGGAACAAGACTTTCTGTTTGTACTATTTTTAGGCACAGCTGTGGCTATAAAATTTGAGCTGTAGGATGGCATTGATTTCTCAGAAATACCATATCATTCTTGGTATAGTTATATGGTACCATTTTTTATTGGCATTATACATGACCCAAGTCTTTTGCTACTTTACCTTCTGAATTCAACAGGGGCTTAGGTGAGGTTAAGCTTTGTTTTCTTTTGCTTTAAAAAAAAAAAGTGAGGTTATTGAACCACATGGTAAAACCACCTGGTAAACTTTACAGAAGTTACTAAACTCTTTCCTGTGGTATCATTTGTATTTCTGACAGCAAATGTCCAGTTACTCTGCGTCCTTGTCAACATTTAGTTTTGTCAGGTGTTGTGGTTTGAATAGCTTATTAGAGGCATTTATGACAATCCCAAGCTAATTCACACTCAGCCATGAAAAGCTGAACATTTTCTTTATTATTAGAATCAAGAGTTCCTGTCTCATAGTTTTAAATTTTATTTTACTTAACTTAGTTTTATTTTTAATGGATGTTTTGCCTGTATGCGTGTCTGTGCACCATATGTATGCTCCAGTGCTCATGGAGGCCATAGAAGGGCATCTGATCCTTTGCAGCTGGACTTAAATAAAGATGGTTTTAAACCAGTGCTGGGAATTGAATACTGGTCCTCTGCAAGAGCAGCTAGTACTTTTAAGCACGGAGACATTTTCTCCAGCCTCTCATAGTTATAATTAAACATAACAACATTCATGAAAAATACTAGAAGTCATAGTCAGGCCACTTAAAAAGAAAAGGAAATAAACTATTCTGGAAAAGTAATTGTTTTTGTTTGCAGGTAACTGTTCCCTTTTATTTTCTAATTTTCTTTCTTTCTTTTTATTTTATTTTTGTAACAGTGGGAGCAGAAAAGCATGATTTATACACAGAAAACTTATCAAGACACTATCATAAAGTTTAAAAATAACAAGTTCAGTAAATGTCTTAGGGTTTTACTGCCTTGAGCAGACACCATGACCAAGGCGGTGAAAGATCTGTACACTCTAAACTATAAGGCATTTATGAGTGTAAGACACATATAAGTGGAAGAATTTGTCATCCTAGATTGTAGAATAAATAATATCCATACTTCCCAAAGCTGTAAATGCATTGTAATCACTGTCATCAAAAAAACAAAACAAAAAAGAGAAAACTTCATTAAATAGCTTTTCATGCTGAGAATTCAGTGGTAACTAACTCATGGGCCAACAGCTTAGTTTGTTATGGTTTTGATTTTCTATGAAGATTCTTTGTTATAAATTTTGAATTAATGAGGTTGAACTAAATATAACAGGATTTTTTGCTTTTGCTTTTCATACTGTTATTTCTCTTCATTTACTTATCTATTGATGATATGTTGATGATTTTAAATAGAGGCAAGAAAATAGTTGGCTGGAGAGATGGCTCAGCGGCTAAGAGCACTGACTGCTCTTCTGAAGGTCCTGAGTTCAATTCCCAGCAACCACATGGTGGCTCACAACCACCTGTAATGAGATCTGATGCTCTCTTCTGGAATGTCTGAAGATAGTTACAGTGTACTTACATATAATAAATAAATCTTTAAAAAAAAAAAGAATCTACTATTAGGAACATGAAGAACCTGAAGAGGTCCATGATGAATAGAGGAAGTCAACAAAGGGTACCAGCCTTTTCCAGCATGTGTTACTGCAAGACTCCTGCCATGAGATGGTGCCAATCCATGGTTTCTCTTCAGAAACTTGTCCTTAGTGTACAAGAGTAAGCTAGTTTTATCAAAAGGATTTTAATAATTTTAAATACAGAAAAATAGTATGTTTACATAGACCATTTCTTTTTTTGAAAGGAAGTTGGGAATCACTGACAATAAATGTACAGTGTTTCTAGTTTTTAAAATTCTATGGTGATGGGGTCATGTTTCTGTTTTTATTATTCCTACTTATATACAGTTGTAATGTTTTAATAGATATGGCTATGAACTTCATATATAAATAATAAAATCTATACTCAGATTTAATGTCACCAGAACCAATAGAATGAATAATTATTTTAGGGGATTAATAGTTTGGCTTATATGATAGATAGCATTTGGATTGTACAACAGTGGTCAGGAGTATTACTGGAGAGTTACTAGTCTTCAGTCCACATTGAGCATATTGAAAGGCTGAATAAATTGTGTTTTGATGTCAGGGAAGGGTGGCAGCACTGTTAGGAACAGTGTAGCACAACTTGGACAAGCTGGGAAGAGGGAAGTAGTTAAATAGCCCTCGGACGTCCTTAAACTTAGGCTGCCCACATTTTTTTTTTTTTTTTTTTTTTTTTTTTTAAAGATTTATTTTATTTATTATATGTAAGTACACTGTAGCTGTCTTCAGACACTCCAGAAGAGGGGGCCAGATCTCGTTACGGATGGTTGTGAGCCACCATGTGGATGCTGGGATTTGAACTTATCACCTTCGGAAGAGCAGTCGGGTGCTCTTACCCACTGAGCCATCTCACCAGCCCCGGCTGCCCACATTTAAGGTGAGTCTTCCCATTTCACATAACCTAAAGGGAATCCTTCACAGATGTGCCCAGAGGCATAGCTCACGCCTCATTCTAGATACTGAGTGTCAGGCAATATTAACATTCAACCCATGTGACAGGCTTTAAGCTTCAGTATTTTAAAAAGATAAAAACCTGGATATCCAGAGTTATTAACATTCATTTTAGATGCCCTTATGTTGAGCTGCTGCTTTTCTTCTATCTTTACCTGGGTCTTGGAGCCTTAACTCAGGTCTCTAGGCTCAACTTTTATCCTTACTACCTCTCTCTCTCTCTCTCTCTCTCTCTCTCTCTCTCTCAAGTCCTGTGTCCCCTTCCCCTACAACCCTTCTATCCTTGGTAGCGGTGGAGATAGCAAATTCTCTGCTACATAGCTACTCCCTCAGTCTGAGCTTCCTATGTCAGGGGTGCTCAGCCTTCCTAATGCTGTGACTCATGGTAAGGGGACCCCAACCATAGAATCACTTCATTGGAGCTGGGTAGCACACACCTTTAATTCCAGCACTTGGGAGGCAGGGACAGGCAGATCTCCTTGAGTTCAAGGCCAGCCTGGTCTGCAGAGTGAGTTCCAGTACAGACAAACAAAAAAGAAAAAAACCCAAACAAAAATATTTTGGTACTGCTATGAATTGTAAATATCTAATATGCAGGGGACCTGCTATGTGACCCATGTGAAAGGATCATTTGACCCCTAAAGGGGTGGGTACTCATAGGTTGAGAGCCACTGCTCTATATTTTTATTTTGTTCTGCTTTTGGTCTAGGATTTGTGAGTCACCCATCCTTGTCTCATAGGCTCAAGCTATCTCACTTCAACCTCCTAGGTAGGTAACATGACGACATGTGCTACCATGGCAGGCAAAGATTGTTAGTAGATTAAAAGCTCTCTGATTAATTCACATTGGTTTAATGATATTTCAGAGATTACTTCCTCACATGCTGCTGTGTACGTTAAATCAAGTCCTTTTTGACTACTACTATCAATTTTGTTCTTTCTTTACCTTTCCTACAGTGATAACTATTGTCATTTTTATTGATTTATAAAAACCCTATCTCACTGGCTTTTAACTGATTTTAATTATATTTATTTTTATGACATGGGGCCTTATTATATAGACCCACCTAATCTGGAACTCATTCTATAGAGTGAGCTGTCCTCAAACTCATGGAGGTCTGTCTACCTCTGCCTTCTGAGTGCCACGCCACCACCAGCCATCTCGCTGTTAGTTTTGGAAGCTTTTAAATAAAGTTCTAATCATTCTAGGGGTAAAATTTAGTGGGTTCTAATGTATGTATGTGTTTCCAGAGTTGTTTGACCATTACCAAGTTTTATTTCAGAACATTGTCAACTTTTCAGAAAGGTGTTACACCCATTAAAAAGTCATTTTACCCCTTTCCTGCAGCCCCACACCACAGTGTGTCTGTAGAGTTGCTTAGTCTATGTGTCCTTTTGTGTGTGGCTTCTGTCTTAGTTAGAGTTTCTATTGTTGCTGTGAAACACCATGAACAAAAAGCAAGTAGGGGACCAAAGGCTTTATTCAGCTTACACTTTCACAAACAATGCATTACCAAAGAAGTCAGGACAGAAACTCAAACATGGGAGGAACCTGGAAGCAGGAGCTGATGTAGGAGACCATGCAGGAGACCATGGTGTGTCGCTTACTGGCTTGCTCCTCATGACTTGCTCAGCCTGCTTTCTTATAGAACCTAGGACCATCAGCTCAGGGGTGTCACCATCTACAGTGGGCTGGTCTCTCCCCCACTGATCACTAATTGAGAAAATGCCTTATAACTGGATCTGTTGGAGTCATATTCTTTTTTTTTTTTTTTAGATTTATTTTATTTATTATATGTGAGTACACTGTAGCTGTCTTCAGACACTCCAGAAGAGGGATCCAGATCTCATTACGGATGGTTGTGAGCCACCATGTGGTTGCTGGGATTTGAACTTATCACCTTCGGAAGAGCAGTCGGGTGCTCTTACCCCCTGAGCCATCTCACCAGCCCCTGGAGTCATATTCTTAACTGTGGTACCTTCCTCTCTGATGACTCTAGCTTGTATCAAGTTGACATAAAAATAGGAGTTGAATTTTGTGCAGGGTGACATAAGGATCTATTTTTTCTTTAAAGATTTATTTTATTGATTATATGTAAGTACACTGTAGCTGTCTTCAGACACTCCAGAAGAGGGAGCCAGATCTCGTTACGGATGGTTGTGAGCCACCATGTGGTTGCTGAGATTTGAACTTATCACCTTCGGAAGAGCAGTCGGGTGCTCTTACCCGCTGAGCCATCTCACCAGCCCCCATAAGGATCTATTTTAATTCATTCACATGTACCTATGCAGTTTGACTAGCACCATTCAGTATGTATTTTTGGTTTCTTTGTTTAAAAAAAAAAATCAGGTGTCAGTAGGTATGTGGACTTAGGTCCATGTCTTTAATTCTATTCAGTTGAGCAATGTATCTGTTTTTATGGCAATACCATACTGTTTATTCGTTTGTTTGTTTATTTATTTATTACTATAGCCTTGTAATATAGTTTAAAATTAGTAACGTTGAGCAACACTTTTTTTTTAAGGTATCCTGTTTTTTTTTTGTTTGTTTGTTTCCATGTGAAGTTTAAGATTACTTTTTCAATGTTTGTAAAGAATTGTTTTGAAATTTTGATGGCAGATTGCATTCAATTTATAGATTCTTTTTGGTAGAATGACCATTTTCACAATATTAGCCTTACCAATCATAAGCATGGGGCATCTTTCTATCTTTTGATGACTTCTTCCTTCAATCTCTTAAGTTTTTATTATACACATCTTTTACTTTGTTAGTTATTCCAAAAAAAAATTTTTTTTAAAGGCTATTGTAGTGAGCAGGGTTCTCTAGAAGAACTTATAAAGTGAATATATTAGAATCACTTATAAGCTGTGGTCTAACTCATCCAACAATAATGGGCTATGAATGGAAAGTCCAAGAATCCAGGAGTTGCTCAGGCCACAAGGCTGGATGTCTCAGCTGGTCTTCAATAGATGCTGGAATTCTGAAGACGTAGGCTCTAATGTCAGTGAAGGACTTGCTAGCAAGGCCAGAGCAAGCAGGCAAAGAGCAAAAGCTTCCTTCTCTATGTCCTTATATAGGCTTCCAGCAGAAGGTGTGACCCAGGTTAATGTTATCCTGCCTCAAGATCCAGATCAAAAGTTTATGTCTTCCTATCTCAAAGGTCTGGGCTAGAAGTGGATTCACCCAAGCAAAAATATTCTCTTATAGGTATGCCCCCTATTTCTGGATTGTAGTTCATTCCAGATGTAGCCAAGTTGACAACTCGGAGAAACCATCACACTTACTGTGAAAGGTATTGTTTCCCTGGTTGGTTTCTTCCTTAGTCTCTCATTTGTATATAGGAAGGCTACTAATCTTTGTTAATTTTGTATCTTGCTACTTTATTGAATTATCATCTTTTTAAAAAAAATTATGTGTGTGTGTGTACACACTTCAGTGTAGTGCCTGTGGAGGCCAGAAGAGGGTCTTAGATCCTCTGAAGCTGGAATTATAGGCACTTGTGAGATGCTTATTGTGGGTGCTGGGAACTAAAGTTCACTTCTGCAAGAGCAACAAGTGTCCTTAACCACCAAGGCAGTTTTCCAACCTCCTTGTTTTTATTTATTTTTATAGCTGTAACAAGAATTTGAATGAGAGGCCACTAAGAGGAGCAGAGATGGCTCATGGGCAGTTGCGTCAGCTACAACACCACCTCTGCCTGGGTGATGATTCATGAAATTTGCATTCTCAGAGCTCTCTGTGACTTGTGGAGGGGCCTTATGAGTTTTGTACATTTCAGAATTCCTGGGCTCAGGTTTTGATAGCAAGTGCCTTTCTTTACCTGCTGAGCCATCTTAAAGGGCATTGTGTGCAGAGAAGAATTCCCTCTTGTGTATTCTATTATTGCTTTTAAAATACTATTTTCCTATACCTTCTGGGTCATCTGCACCCTGTTTTTGGACCAAAATCTGTGGTGCTATTTAGTAGAAGCAAAACAGTGAGGTAAATAACAGTAAGAGACAAGTGTTAGAAATATTGTCAAGTGCCTTCAGAGGATGTGCAGGGTTCTTATGTGTATTTGCTGTTGCTCT
Organism: Mus minutoides; assembly: GCA_902729485.2. Classification (NCBI taxonomy): domain Eukaryota; kingdom Metazoa; phylum Chordata; class Mammalia; order Rodentia; family Muridae; genus Mus; species Mus minutoides. Next base: position 59,552 of record CACVCL010028470.1, read on the forward strand.
AGAAACACATCAAATTGAAATGCAAGTTTAATTTCCCCTTATTCAGTACACAGTAAGTCATTTGGGTGGTGTTAAAGCTTCTGGGGACCCAGTTTTCTGTCTTTCTCCTTCATTAGGTGATGGAAATAGGCCATGTGAGTTCCTGCTGGGCTGAGCTCTGAGCTGGCTCTGTTTAGCTGGGAGGATCAGTGAACACCCAGCCTGTGCCCAGTTCCCCTTAGGGTTTGGCTCCCCTTGTGACTGGAAGGAGAATGCCTTGTGAAGACAGGTCTTGGAAGGCTGGGTTAAATGCTTCATTTTTGTGGATGTCCTTCTTTAGGCTCTGAAAACTTTGATATGGAGAAAATATATCTTACCAACAAAGAAAGAATGTAATTCTTTATACATGCTGAAGAAGAAGAATGTAATTAAACCATTAGGATGGTAGAAAAATGAAACTTATACATTACCCATTAAAGAGATAATGGGTGAGGCTTGGGGTGAGCACAGAAATTCAGTGCATGATTAGCATGTGAGTTTGATTCCCATCACTGTAAACAGCAACAACAACAACAACAACAACAACAACAACGGAATAGAAAAGAAGTAATGGTGATTCACATGTAAGATTCAAAGATGTGTCAGGTTACCATCTGTTTGAAGAGGCTTACCGTATGGGATAATGTGAGTTTGAGCAGTGAAACATGCATGTATGTAAGTATGTATGTATGTATGTATGTATGTAAGTCTGTAGTAAGTGCCTGAGGAGATTTGTTAAGTGTCAATCAGGAAAGTTTTCCTGGAAATTAAGGCAGGGTATAGGTTATTGGCAAAAACTATTCTAGATGAAGAACACAAGGCTAGAAAACTATTTTGAGAACCATAAAACTAATTTTTCTGTAAGTGAAGACCTGCTAAAGTTGAATGAGAAGTAATTTGTATGCCTTACTATAGAAGGCTGTAGATGTAAATAGAGGAGTCTGTTTACAATTAAGAGGTAAGAGGAACCCAGCACTCGGGAGGCAGAGACAGGTGGATTTCTGAGTTCGAGGCCAGCCTGGTCTACAAAGTGAGTTCCAGGACAGCCAGGGCTACACAGAGAAACCCTGTCTCGAAAAACCAAAAAAAAAAAAAAAAAAGGTAAGAGGAAGGTATGGAGGTTTCAGCTGATTTAGAAAGATGAAATTTTTGGACCATGTTTTAATACTCTATGCTCAGTCCTGGAAACTAGTATAGAAATATAAGTGAGCAATAAGTAGGATAGTATGTGGCCAGTATGCCTCCAAAGAAAACCATAGATAGAATGGAAGTGGTTTGGCATGTGGATAGGTGTGATGTAGAGACTTGGGCAGTGTCCAGCAGGAGAGGATAGTGGTTTGTTAGCACATGTATGAGATAACTTTAAAGGAAGGTGATAATGAGTTATAGATACACGGAGGTGGTGTATGTACAAGGGTAATTAATATTCCATGTAAACAGAAATGATTATTGGGAGAATTAAAAGTGATAAAATATTTAAAATGCAGTGCTGGGAGCTGGGCGTGGTGGCACACGCCTTTAATCCCAGCACTCGGGAGGCAGAGGCAGGCAGATTTCTGAGTTCGAGGCCAGCCTGGTCTACAAAGTGAGTTCCAGGACAGCCAGGGCTATACGGAGAAACCCTGTCTCGAAAAACAAACAAACAAACAAAAAAAGCAGTGCTGGAAGTGATAGCTGAGGAAGGAATGAAACTTTAGGGCCCATGAGACAGGTCAGAGGGTCAAAGCACTTGCTTCAAGCTTGAGGAGTCAAGCTTGCTCCTTAGAAACCTGCAATGGTGGAAAGAGAAAATTGACTACCACAAGGTGTCTTCTTTCTTTTGTGTTCCCTCAAAATAATCTTTTTCTTTCCTTCCCTTTCCCTTTCCCCTTCCTTCTTCCCACCCCTCTTCTATTTTGGTGTTTTAAGACAAGGTCTTACTCTGTAGCTCTGGCTGTTCTGAAACTTGTATTGTAGACTAGGCTGGCCTTGAATTTACAGAGATCTGCCAGCCACTGCCTCCCGAATTCTGAGACTAAAGGCATATGTACAACATCTAGCTTTGTTTTTAATTTTAAAATAAAAAAAATTGATTTTTTTTTGTTTGTACTTTTGGGCATGTGCTGTATGTATGTGTGTATGGTTGTGTATGTGTTTTGATTTATGTGTGGTGTACACATATGTATGTATATGTGCTCTGCATATGTGTGTTGTGTGTATGTCTGGTGTATTGTGTTTTGTGTATGTGTGGTGTATGCATATATATGTGTGTGCTTTTTATATGTAGTATGTATGGTATGTTTTATATATATATGTGTGTGTAACTTGTATGTTTGCATGGTTTGTGTATACTGTGTATGTGTGTTGGGCAAATATGTGTGGTATACGTATGTTTGTGGTACGTGTATGGTACAATGCATGTGAGTTTTGGAAGTACTTGAACTTGTGTGGGTACATGTGGACAATGGTGGAAAGTGTTCAGTATCTTCCTCTCTTGAGCTCCACCTTTTGACTTGAGTCTCACTGAAACATAAGCTCACTTTTTTGGCTAGGCTTTGGCCAGTGAGTTCTGGAGATAGAATTTTGCAAAAATGTCCACTCTATCCAAAGCAATCTACAGGTTCAATGCAATTTCTATAAAAAAACCAATGACATTTTCCACATTAGTAGAATATGCTTTAAATTTTATAGGGAATCTAAAATAAACAATACACAAAAACTAGTTGGAGCTTAATGTAGATTGTGGGGATTGCCATCATCTGTAGTACTTACTGTTTTCTGTTTTTGTTTTTTCAAGATCAAACATTGAAGGTGTGTGTCACCATTGCCTAGCTTGAAGTTTATCTCTCCTATACCTAAATTTTCGTAAGTTTTTTTTGTTTGTTTGGTTTTCTTTTTGGTTTTTGTTGTTTTTCGAGACAGGGTTTCTCTGTATAGCCCTGGCTGTCCTGGAACTCACTTTGTAGACCAGGCTGGCCTCGAACTCAAGAGATCTGCCTGCCTCTGCCTCCCAAGTGCTGGGATTAAAGGCGTGCACCACCACGCCCCGCTCCGTGGTAACTCTTAAAAAGGAAAGTATTTAATTATTTGTGCTGGCTTACAGAGATTTAGTCCTTTGTGGTCATGGCGGGAGGCATGGCGGTTCACAGACAGTGCATCTGGTTCTGTAAGTAGCAGGAAGAGAGGGTGAGCCATTGGGTCTATCCTGAACTTCTGATACCTCAGAGCCCACACCCATGACACACTTCCTCCAACAAGGCCACACCTACTCAAGTAGGCCACACCTACGTATGGGTCTGTGGAGGCCATTTTCATTCAAACCACCACAAAAGGGTTTTTTGTTTTTGTTTTTGTTTTTTTGTTTTTTGTTTTTTTCGAGACAGGGTTTCTCTGTGTAGCCCTGGCTGTCCTGGAACTAGCTTTGTAGACCAGGCTGGCCTCGAACTCAGAAATCCGCCTGCCTCTGCCTCCCGAGTGCTGGGATTAAAGGCGTGCGCCACCACACCCGGCTCCACAAAAGGGTTTTATCAAATGCTTTTTTAAATATCTGTGGAGATGATTGATTGCACATTCTTTGAGCCTTCACTTTGTTAATTTGAGGTATTTTATTTACTAATTTTCATGCTGAATTATTTTTGCATCTGTAGAGTAAGTCTCCCGTGATCATGCTCTTGTATTTGACTTGGTAATTTGTTGAGTTTTACATCTATATGTGCATAAGAATACCTGCCTGTAGAACTTTTTGTGCTGTGTCTGTTCCTTTCTATACTTTGGAACTATTTGAAGAGGATTGACATTGGTTTTGTTGTTGTTTGTATAGGCAATCTGGTGCTGTGGCCTAGGCTTGCCTTGAACTTGAAATCTTACTGCCTTAGCTTCCCAACTACTATCCACATGAACTGGATTCCTGAGTGGGAGGCTGGAGCTGTAAGGGAGGAAACTGGGAGAGAAGAAACGAAACCAAGACAGATTTTTGATCAAGGCCCAATCTTTACTGAGTCTGTGCTTATAAAGTGGGAAAGCCCATCTCCAGCCAATCCACTCTTGATGCCTGTCGCCAGCCTGTAAGCAATTAGCCTGACAGCACTAGTTTGGCAGTCAGGTGTCAATTGCCAGCTTGCCGGGCTGTCTCAGTAATTTCTCAGGAAGGCAGGTTCAGCCTCTCAGCAGGTAGCAGTGTCTTGGCGAAGAGCAGTGGCGGTGACAGAACAATAGAACCATCTAGGTGGGAAGGCTTCACTCCAGGTGGTCACAGTGGCAGCAGGGTCTGAATCAGCCTGCTCAAGGCTGGGGGGATGCTGCAAGGTGTGTATATGATAACATCATTTGTCATTATTTTGTCTTTGAAAGTTTAGTAAAATTCATCAGTGCAACCATCTAGTGCTATTATTATTTTACTTTTTGGACAATCTGTGTTATTGATTCACTCTTACTGTTTGTTCTTGGTAGGTTAAAGTTACCTGCATCTTCCTGGTTCTGTTTTGGTGGGGGCTGTGTGTACCCACCAGTCTGGTTCTAGGTTTTTATATTTATTGGCATATAGTTGTTCATAATAGTTCGTAGGAAGCTTTTGTATCTCTGTGGTATCAGTTATAATTTGTCTTTTTCACTTTAATTTTACTTGAATTTCTCCCCCCCCTTTAACTCTTTTCATGGTAATATGATGTTAATTTGGTTATTTTTAAAATTACTTCTTCTAAAGACTTCTTTTTTCTTTCTTTCAATCCATGGAGAAATTTGTATCCATGCTTTGTAGACTGTAGGAGAGATGTGATAGGGACTGTAGTAGACTTCTGGTAAGTCCTATCACTGTATTTCAGTGTATACTTTGAGCAGTGGCAGCTGTATACAGGGATTTACACTTTAGAAAGTGAGTCACATCAGTTTGTTCATTTTTCTGTGCAATTTTCCATTTTCTTGGAGTGATTGAGTCAGGGATGTACCCTCTCTGCTTTGTAATTGAGAAATGGTGACTACTGTAGTTTATATTAATGATGGCACTAACATAAAGGGTTTCTTAATCAGAAATGTGGCTTAGCTTTATCATGCACCACAGAATCTTTCTTTAGGTGGCAAAATAAAATATGTCATTACTGTTGGTCTGCAGTAACCTGGAAAATAGTCATTTGGTTACTTCTTGTTGTACAGTCCCTATTTTTCAAATAAGGCGTCTGGGTTGTGGAAGTTGTGAGATAGGCGCTACTGACTGCTAAGAAAGGGCCGACATTGGCAATTTCTACCCCATAAGGCTGTCTCTTAAATTACATGAGAACAGAGTAGCCTCACATTTCAATTTTATAATTATTTTTATTATCAGACATTTTATTTATCATTATTAATACTTTGATCAGACACATTTTGTGTGTGAGGATGAAAGGAAATTAAGAGAAAGTAGAATAAGTATTTGTACAGTCATGTCAATGCTGCCTTAGTAGTTAAATTGGGAAGATGTGTATATGCTGTCATTACTCAAAGTATACATTGGAACTCAGATTTTAAATACTACCTTTAGAACTTTTTTTGTACTTACATAAAAATGTATATCTAAAAACGTATAGCTAACTTGAAAATATCAGTGAACACATTGAATCATTTAGTTTTGGAATTGCATAACAATGATGTTTTTCAGAATATTTTTAACTTGGTATAAGTTTAGTAACATTGTGGTTTAAATGACTAAGTTAGTTTGCTTTAAGTTAATTATCTTTAAATTGAAGGTCACTGTTTTCCTCCTTCACAGTCACCAGATAAGCAGCGAGCCCTAGAAGAAACCAAAGCCTACACCACTCAATCCTTAGCAAGTGTTGCGTATCTGATAAACACCTTGGCCAACAATGTCCTACAGATGCTGGATATCCAGGCATCGCAGTTACGGAGGATGGAGTCTTCAATCAACCATATTTCACAAGTGAGACCATGTTCAGTTTGTTTGCCTGTGAGCAGCACACAACCTGTTGACTGCCTTTGTTGTGCAGGTTAATGTGCATGTATTTGCAACATATTAACTTAGTATTGCATTGTTTATGATCCTTTTTGTGATGTTATTATCTTTTTTAATTGAATTTTTTATTAATTGTTTTACTTACTTTACGTCCCACTGTGATGTTATTATCTTTATAGTTTGATAGAAAAGTAAATTTTGATGGATTTTATTAAAACTCAGTTGCCACAGTAACATAATCACTCCTGGAGTGAAAATTTATTTTGGTATTTTATTTTATTTTTGGTTTTTTGAGACAGGGTTTTCCTGTGTCACTCTCGCTGTCCTTGAACTCATTCTGTAGACCAGGCTTGCCTTGAACTCACAGAGATCCACCTGCCTCTTTGTCCTGAGTACTGGAATTAAAAAGAAGTGCACCACTACCACCCAGGTATTTTTTTTTTTTTTTGACAGATTTTTTTGTTTGCTTTATTTATTGCTTTAAAAATGATTTGATAGCTTGGTGGCTAATTTAATTTTTTCTCCTGTCAGTAGGCTTTTAAAACTGCCCTTTGGTGGTTTATTCAGTGTTTTATTCCTATGAGAATAGTGTCTCATGGTGAGCACAGTAATTCTTATAAAGCGAAGCATTTGATTGGAGCTGGCTTATAGTCCAGAGGTACCAGATTTCATTACAGATGGTTGTGAGCGAAAATGTGGTTGCTGGGAATTGAACTCAGGACCTCTGGAAGAGCAGCCAGTGCTCTTAACCTTTGGGCCATCTCTTTAGCTCTGTAGTATTTTTTTAAACATGTACCATTTTTTTAGTTTTTGTTTAAAGGACATGGTCTTACTGGGTATGTTGCCCAGGAGGTACTTGAGTACATTCTTGTGTTTCTGACAACTTTTAAAAAATGTTAAAATCCTTCTTAGTTTTGGGGCTGTATAAAATATTCTGCGGGTTAGATTTGGCATGTAACTATAGTTTACAGTTTACCAGCTTCTTCTCTGAAAATACTTTCCCCTATTTGGGTATAAGTTAAAAAATAGTAAAAATACCCATAATGTTTAATCTTAATATTCATCCCTCTGTCCGTCCGTCCATCCATCCATCCATCCATCCATCCATCCATCCATCCATCCATCTATTGTGTGGTGCAGGTGCACATGTTGAGTTCAGAGGACAACTCGTGGAAAGTGATTCTAGACTTCACCATGTGTTCTTGGGAGATGACCTTAGGTTATCATTGTTGGTGGCAAGAGCCCTTACCTGCTAAGTCATCTCACTAGCTACCTATTAAGTTTTTAAATAACTGATTAATTTATAGAAGATCTATAATTTGCAGCATATTTGTAATTTGAATAAATAAATGGTTAATTAAAACATTTTTAAAAATATCAAATTTAATCAACTAACTGGTTACAGGAATTTTCCCAGTGATGAGCTCCTGAGGTAGCTTTCCAGTATGGTTAACTAAATTATCTGTGATAATGGGAAACAACAGTAAAGCTAAAACAAAAATATTTTATATAGTGCCTTCCTGTCATCTGCTGGGGTCTGAGCATGTGCTTGGGTTCATGAAGGAGATGTGGGACTGGGGCTCGGGCTTAAAGGAGCCCTGGGAGCCAGTATGGCTGCTTCAGAGCAGAATGAATCTGTTCTTGGCTCTGTGTGTCTGACCCATTATGTGGGGAAGCCTGCAGCATACAAGACCATCTTGGCAGTAACAGTGAGAAGGATGGGAAACTAATTAATAGGAAACTCTGAGAGAGAGATATTTAAGGTCTGCACAGTCGTTGTGATATTCTTTGGTGTGTGCTTTTTAGTTAACAGGATCTGTAGCAATGGTAGTATTATTTACAGCATGGCATTGCATTCATTTTATTTACTAGTTGATCAAGTATTTGCCATAGATCAGTACTTTGTTGATACCTTTGTAAATAAGTGAATTTATTTTCATATAATTTGTAACTTTAGAATCCAGGATAAGGGTTTTTTTCCCCACTAAAATTCTTTGCAAATACTACTATGGAACCTGTACTTCAAAGATTCAGAGTCCTATTAAGAGGGCAAACATGTTGGTTACTGAAAGCTGGGCACTTGATCTAGAAAAGCATAGTAGCAACATATTTAAAAAGTACCTTACATAAACTTCACAGTATCCTTTAAAACATTTTAAAATTTTGTTTTATGTGTGTGGATTTTTTTTTTTTTTTTTTTTGGTTTTTCAAGACAGGGTTTCTTTGTATAGCCCTGGCTGTCCTGGTATGCACTTTGTAGACTAGGCTGGCCTCGAATCTGCCTGCCTCTGCCTCCCAAGTGCTGGGATTAAAGGCGTGCGCCACCACACCTGGCGTGTGTGGATGTTTTTGTCTGCTTGTATGTCTATACACCCATGCATTCCTAGTCCCCAAAGAGACCAAAATATTGTATCCAATTTCATGCAACTGGGGTTACAGACAGTTGTAAACTGCCATGTGGGTGCTGGGAATTAATCCTAGGTCCTCTGGAAGCAGCCAGTGCTCTTCCCTGCTGAGCCATCTTTCCAGCCCCTAAAAGTTGATACGTATGGGTTGATGTTATATTACTTTGATATATGTATCAAAAATATATTTGCTATTTGTTGCATTTTAGGGCTTTTTTGGTGGGAAGGGTGGGCTTTTCCATTTTTTAGTTCAGAATCAGCAGGTAACTCAATCGCTGGATAGAGCAACTAGCATCCTAATTTTATAAGCTATACTAAATATAACTTCTTCAGTGGCAAATCCTGGCAGATCCGTCATCTAAACCAGGGGTGTCTGGTTAGCTACATATTGTCCTCCAAGCTCTCCCCGTCTTAAAAGCAAGACACCTTTTTCTGCCTCTCCTCTGCCCTGGGATGGGATTTTCAAGACCAGTTTTCTCTGTCCTGGAACTTGCTTTCTAGGTCAGGCTGGCCTTGAACTCACAGAGATCCATCAGCGTCTGTGCCACCATGTCTTGTCACAGAGCTGGCTTGATTTCAGTGTATAGTGAAGGCAGGCCTTTAACCTTGTTTCCAACCTCCTAAGTGCTGGGATTATAGGATTGTAGGTGATTGTTAACCTCTAAATCTTTTGGACCAGTGTTTTTCTTATTCTTGAAATAGATTTTGTGCTTGTCAACAAGCTTTTATTCAAGCACTAAATAGAAACACACCACTTCTCTAAAAGTAAAATTTGATTCTCATAAGAATTCATGCAGTTCAATCTGAGTTAACAAGAATACAACTTAATACTTTTTAATTTTATTTACCTTTCTTATTGTAGACATTTTAAAAAATTAACGACGAAAAGTAGTGACCCTAAATATCTGTTCTTCGGCAGTGTCTTAGAGATCCACTGTAATGAGACCCTCATGACCCAAGGCAACTTGGGGAGGAAAGGATTTATTTTACTTATACTTACCTCAGTTCATCTTTGGAGACAGAGCAAGAACTCAAACAGTGTAGCAGAGGAAGACGCTGTGGCAGAGGCCTTGGAGGGGAGCTGCTTACTGACTTGCTCCTCTTGGCTTGCTCAGCCTGCTTTCTTATAGAACCCAGGATGTGGCAACAGCCCGATCTTAGGAAGACATTTTCCTCAATTGGGGTTGCCTTCTCTCAGATGACTTTAGCTTATGTCAAGTTAACATAAAGTCTAGCCCATGTAGGCAGTCACAATTGTTACTTGAGTAAGTAATATAAGAAACAAGCTAGAAGTTTTTCTAGATCTCTGGTATTTGATCTTGGCAATTCTACCCTCTGGGAGATGTTTGGCAACATTAGACAGCTTGGCTTATTTTAGAGTGGGGAAGTATTATAGGTTATGTCTACCCATCACAGCACAGTAATGGATATGACTCAAGTTCGACTCAAGTCAGTTATGTACTTTCATTCTTATCTTTCTGTTGTATTGCCTTAAAAATATTTACTTATAGATTACAAAATTATAACTTATGCAAAATGCTACATTAGTGTTTCATGACAAATGTATTATTTGTTAGCAAACAATTAAAGAATATAAATAAAAATATCATTTGTACTATGAATGTGTGAGCACTTGATAAATTCTAATGAAATATGTGATCAATGTTGTGTTAATAAGATGTAAGCAACTTGCTGAAGCAAACAAGCTTTTCTGTCAAATGATGTTTTTGAGGGGAGGAGGTGGATACTGGGAACTCAGTCAGGGACTTGTAAATGTTAGGCAAATGGTGTACTCCCTGACCCTATCCCTTCATCCCCATTTTTAATATTTATATTTTAGTCTTGTCCCTCCTTTGTAGTATTTAAATAATATTAGATTATACTAATATGTTATTTAAAAATATAACAAGACTACTCTCTGCTGTTTCTTTGTTTTTTGTTGTTATTCTGTTTGTTTTTTGAGATTAGGGTCCCTCCACATAGTCCTGGCTGTCTTGGAACTCTCTATGTAGAGCAGGCAAGCTGGCCTCAAACTCAAAACATCTATCTGCCTCACCTCTTTTTTTTTTTTTTTTTTGTTTTTTCGAGACAGGGTTTCTCTGTATAGCTCTGGCAGTCCTGGAACTCACTTTGTAGACCAGGCTGGCCTCGAACTCAGAAACCCGCCTATCTCTGCTTCCCAAGTGCTGGGATTAAAGGCGTGCGCCACCATGCCTGGCGCCTGCCTCAGCCTCTTAATGCTGGAATTAAAGTCATTCACCACCATGCCTGGCTTCTTATTTAATTTATATTAATTTATTATTTTTATTTTTTGTTGAAAATGATCACTCTGGGTTGGAGAAATGATTCAGTTGCTCCAGTGTTTGCTGCACATCCATAAGGACTTGAGTTCTGTCCCCAAATCCCATGTAAAAAGGCGGATGTAGTGTGCACTTGTAATGTCCATGCTGGGAGGCAGAAACAAGCAGGTGCCTGGGACTAGGTGGTCAGCCAGCTCAGACAAATTAGTAAGACCTATGTCCTAGTGGGAGACTCAGAAATAAACAAGGGAGGCAGCTTATGGAAAATGATACTCAAAGTGGACCCCTGGTTTCCACATGCACAAGCATGTATATACATATGTACACCCCTTCCATATGAACACACACACTAGCACCTATATGTGTGTACATATTTGTATAGGCATTCATGTAAACATGTACACATGCATATTTTAAGTTCTGCTCTTAACTTGTGGGATGTAAAAATCAGGTGGTTATTTGAAGGCATGCTTTGGTGACCCTTACATTAGGTTAAAAATGAATAAAGACAATAGTCTAGAGAAAGGGTGGTTTATGAAATGAATAAGAAAGAATTGTTGAATCTCTAGACATTATCTAGATTATTATTTATTTGGATACCAGGGCTATCTGTCTTTGTGTTGTCTCATTTATATTATATCTTACAGACAGTTGATATTCATAAAGAGAAAGTTGCAAGAAGAGAAATTGGTATTTTGACCACCAATAAAAACACTTCAAGGACCCATAAGATTATTGCGCCAGCCAACCTTGAGCGGCCAGTTCGTTATATTCGAAAACCTATTGACTACACAATTTTAGATGACATTGGACATGGAGTGAAGGTAGGTGTAGTTTCTGTCAAGCTTTCTAAGGCTCTAATGGACCTCTAGGAAATTAAAGTTCATTTAATTGCCTGAAGGACCAACTCTTGGCACAGTTGTGGTTGTGAAGGTTGCTTACTATTGTTGTATCCTCCTTATGTTTTCTTTCCTGTTACCTTTCAAACCAGTTATCTTTTAATGGTATTTGCTTAGTTAATCACTTACTAGATCAATTAGCATATGGTATAGTGGTTCTAATCTTTTAATGATTTAGTAATGATAGAAAAAAATCCAGCATATTATTAAAATGTTTTTCTTATCTCAAAAATATGTCAGCAGACGTTTGGCATTAGTTTTCAGATCAGCATATGTTACTAAATATGAATTTGAATTTTTTTCTAGAATAATTTTATTTCAACCTTTTGGATGAGAATAGTGGAGCTAAAAATTGTAAATTTATTTCTGGTGACTTTAAATTTATAACATCTTATATTTTGGACACCTTTTAAAGATGCACTGGTGTATCTAGTATGTATATGAAATGGCATCATCAAAGCTCTATAGGATTGGGAACGTGGGCAGCAGTATCTATAGCAGGCGCTTTCTTACACACAGCCCCGTGCTCTAGCACTGCACGTCAGCACACCTGCTAGCTGTCGGGGGAACAGTGTTCTACTGAGGTGATTCTTGCATTTAAGAGACCATTCAGAGCTTCAGCTAAGTCCATTATTTACAGTTTATATTTTAGTAGTGATTGTAAAAATTACATAAGTATGGCTTGCAATAATTCTATACCTTATAGCTATATAGTTCATGTATATGATATTTTTCTAATATAAGCCTATTTAAAATGTACACCACCATTTTGGCCAGAAATCAGTAAATTTTAATTTAATGTTTGTGTAAAAATAAAACATTCAGTATAAATTTATAAAACAACTTTTAAAGGGCTTTTTGGTTTTTTGATTTTTGTTTTTCTTTTTTCTTTTCTTTTCTTTTTTTTAGATAGATTCCCACTCTTTTGGCCTTGGCTGGCCTGGAACTCATTGTGTAGGGCAGGCTGGCCTTGAACTCACAGAGATCAGCCTGCCTCTGCCTCCAGAGTGCTGGGTTTAAAGGTGTGTACCTCTATACCCAGCTTATTCAGAGTTTTGAAAAAGCATAATTATCTGGAACTTGATATTTAATTTTATAGTTGATTCCCATATATATTTTAATGACCAATTAAAGCATATTAAATAAGATATGTAACTAAATGGATAATTAAACCGTAATTTGTTTTAACTTGGGGAAAGTTTGTTGAAGACCTATAGTTGCTAATAGAATGTTATAGGCTGCTACCAGAATCTGTTGCCAAATGATACTAGGAATATAAAAGATTTGTGTTTACCTGTTTATATAATAAAAAGGTGATTTTTTTGTATAATTATTTTTAATACTTAAAATATCTTTCTTTTAGGATTGTAGCCTCTGTTGTTTGTAGCCTCTGTTGTATGTAGTGTTCGCTAATTTAAAGAACTCTTTAACGGAATTAAAGTTTTGAATAAAACAATGTCTTATATCATCAAGGAATCTTCTGTCCATGACACATCTGCTTTAACCACTCTTTCTATAATCTACTGAAACATTGTTTTGTTAATGCTGATTGCTTAACGTGTTTTTCTTTGTTTTCTTTCTTTTGTCTTCACATCCTGAAGTTCCAACTAACCTTTCAATGCTTTTCTTCCTTACCTCTTTATTTGCTCCATTTATGCATTAAGTGGTTGCTTAGATTTAAGGTAAGAGATTCCAGGGCTGGATTTCCATTCTATGTTCTTATGTAGAATATTACATATGGGGAGTAAAGACATATTTTGCATTTGGCCTTTTAAAACCAACAAATTAGTCCTTATTTATTCAGGTCTGGCAACTTTGTCGTGTGTCTTCATGTTTCCGGAGGGTAGATATTTTTGTTCCTTTTGTTCGTTGCCCTGTTCTTTGTGCCTACAACAGTACCAAATACACATTAGGTATTAGTATTTCAAGTATTTGCTGAATGAATGGGTGCTTTTGTGAAACTGAATTATAAATTATATTGTTATAAAGTGTTAATAAGATGAAATTGTTAGATTTTTTATAAATGTTGAAATTTTGTTATTGATTGGAGGGCCAACTAATATGCTCTATTTAACCCTCCCCCTGTGTAATAACTTTTTATTCTATAAATGGTGTGCTTAATTATATGGTTTGTTAACAGTATGTCATTATCTTTTGACTTCTAATTAAAAAGTTGAGAAGCAAAAAATATGTCATAGTGCATTTTTTAAGTTGCAGTACATTTTACAAAGGAATTAGTCTTTTTAAAAATGTTTGTATAAAATATATTTCAATACAATCTCACTGTCTTTTTAAAAGTGACTATTATTTGTATATACAACATCCAAAGTTCATGATAATGCTTAAGAAATACAAATTAAGAACTAGAGAGAAGGTCACAGTGCTAGAACACTTGCTTAGAATGTAGAAGATCCTGGTTCAGTAGAAACCAGTCAACCAACCAAATAAGAAATCCCACACAACCAAAATGAACCTGGTGCTGTTTAGTGAAGGGCTCATGATGAAAGCATTTCCGGTAATTCAGGAAGCCTGTCAGATACTAAGAGGATTTTCGTCAATCTTGCCATTTCTTTTTTTTTCTCTCTCTCTCTCTCTCTCTCTCTTTCTTTCTTTCTTTCTTTCTTTCTTTCTTTCTTTCTTTCTTTCTTTCTTTTTTTCTTCCTTCCTTCCTTCCTTCCTTCCTTCCTTCCTTCCTTCCTTCCTTCCTTCCTTCCTTCCTTCCATTCATCAAGTTAGGGTCTTTTTGCTGTCCTGGAACTTTCTCTGTCTAGAGACCATGCTCAGCTTCAGAGCCCCGCCTGCCTCCACCTACTGTGTGCTGGACTAAAGGCCTGAGTCCTGCTGCCCAGCAGCAGGTCTTTTCCTTAGATAAGTTGTCTGATTTCTTTGTAAATATGTATTTGCTTTGCAGCTTGCCATATCTTCAGTGTAGTCAGTGATAATTAGGAGATAAGATGACTGTATTACTTAGTATTAACCATGGCCACAGAACTTTTGCCTGGTCATGGCAGGTGGTTCTGAAAAAGGAAATAAAGTCACTGGAAAATAGGCTCTAAGCTCTTCTCACCTTGCTGGTAACCAGGAACTTGGCATTGTGGGGGGGCTTCTTCTGTTTAACGGCCAAATTACAGTGAACGAGACTTAAAAAAAAGCAGGCAGTATTCAAATTTGGTTCTTGCTCTGTTAACCTAAAAAGTAGTAACAGAAGAAATAGATCCTTTGCTCTTACTGCTAGCCTGTTGTCGAGGCCATTCTCCCATGCTTCTTTTCTCTAGGATGTGTGGTGATTCTCCCTTGACTTGAAAGTCTGCTTTACTTAAGAGAAAGGTCCCCTGAGGGCTTCCTAAAAGATCTTACAGGAACTATGCTGGAAGAAGATGCCTCAATGTTTTTTTGGTTTTGTTTGTTTGTTTGTTTGTTTGTTTTCCTCTTAGAACCAGAAAGTTTCACAGTAGAATCCCAACGGATTGTACTACTCTAGTAATTATACTATATGGTTCTACAGAGAAGGATAATGTTGGACAAGAAATTATGGGCTTGGCCTGTTTTCCCCTTCCTCTAATGCATATGTAGATACAAATTTACATAATCCTTCTTCCTTCTGTATTTAAATTTATTTTTTAAAAGCTAATATCGTCAAACCCAGGGCTTTGAGCATATTAAGTATAGACTTCTAAATTCTACATTTAGCCCCAGAGCCTTTCTTTTTAGGGTCTCATGTAGTGTAAGCTGGTTTTGAACTCACTGTGTAGCTGAAGCTGGCCTTGAACTCATGCTTCTTTTGTCTCAACTTCCAAGTGCTGAAATTACAGACATGTGCCTACATGTGTGTGTGTATGTGTGTGTGTGTGTGTGTGTGTGTGTGTGTGTATATATATATATATTTTTTTTTTTTTTTTTTTTCATTTTTCTGAATCCCTCCTTTCACCTTGCCCCTTTTGTCTCTACTCAGCTCAGATTTCTTTGTGGAACATTCTATTGTGGAACAACTCTTCCCACCTCCACTCAGAGCAGTTACTGGTTAGTTTACTAACATCTCTCTTGGAATGCTGAGGAGAGCTCAAGGGATAGTTCATGAGGTAGCTCTCCTTGTCCTCCCTAAGGATATGCAAGTGTTTAACAGTGTGGGAGGATGTTGGTGGATGGTGTAGTTGCCTGTGAGTTGTTCAGGCTCCTGTAAGCAATTCCTTACTCATGCTTCTGTAAGGAATTAATTAAATTCATCAGTTCATCAAGCCAGACTTGGATGAAACCCCCTTTGCGGTGTGTTGTTACCGTATGCCATATCTGGGATGAATAGACGTTTATTTACATCTTTTTAGAAAAAGTCACATACATCACCTTCCCCTAACAATTTCTTTTCTGCTACTTTTTTAAAAAATTAAAAAAAATAATTTTTTAGAGATGGTTCTTCCTTTTAAACATGACTCGTATATAGACACACATATGTATATGTGTATGTGTGTGTGTGTGGTGTGTGTGTGTGTGTGTGTGTATGTATGTACACACATATTACTTTTATAGACCATTTTACTGTTTTTTTTCCCTTTGAGCTTTGTTTTGAATGTAGATTCTAAGGCTTTAAGAAGGTACTGCAATTTAAATAAAAGCACTGTACAAATTGAAATTGAAAATAAATTATAGTTGGAAAGTTATTTTCAAATATCTTAGCTATCCCATGTATAGAATAAAATTTTCTTTTGTTCCTTTTCTATTCTTGCTCCTCTCCTTACTGTTCCTAGCAAATTGAACTGTAGTTTATGTTTGGTTCACTTCTACCCATCACTTACGGTAACTTTGGGTTTTGTGTTGTTTAAGGTTGAGCTTAAAGGACTTTGGTTACTACTCAAATCTTGTGGTATCATTAAATCAAGATAATGCAGTTTTAAAGCTATGGTGGTTATTTGTCAGATTATTTACAAAATTTTCTTCAAATGTAAATTGACTTTTTGAAAGTGTTCTGATATTTTAAAGATAAAATTCCCATACCCTCTGTTTATTAGGAGGGAGATAGCAAGGATAATTTATTTCTTACTTGATAATTTGTATTTATTGTTTAAAAGCAACAGCAAAAGGATTACACATAAATTCTTTACTTTAAAAATAATGACATTTCAAAGGTATCATTTGTCATTAAAGATCGTTTTAACATCACACACAACTTGTTCACTGGGCTATTCATTTGAAGAATTTATTGCTTGATATTTTATTTCTTGCCTTTAGGATAGTTAACAATTACTATTTTAGAACTTAAAAAAATCCACTGAAGTCAGTTAATTTTGACAGCTTTAATCCTATGTGACATAATTAAGATTTGTTTTAAAAAAATTTATATTTTAAAATTGGCCAGGTGTGGTGGTGTAGCCTTTAATCCTAATACCTGGGAGGCAGAGACAGACTGATCTCTGTGAGTTCAAGGCCAGCCTGATCTATGTAGTCAGTTTCAGACTGACTAAGGCTTCATAACTATATATGTATATTAATATATATTAAAATTGTAAATCTGTTCCAACTTCAGTGGTATAATATTTTCCTCTTTTATGTTGTTAAGTATAACTTAATTCTGAAGATAGTATGAGAAATTTGAGATTATTTCTGTGTGTTGTGAAGATGGCAATGCAAAATAATAGGGTCTTAAAAAAGAGCATGCATGAATCTACTTTATGAATAGTATTTTAACCTATTGGTCTCAAACAATGTGAAGTTGCATTGTATTTCTTATTGATTCCTTATAACTGGATTTTTAGGGGTTTCTCTACAAGTATTGACATATTCCTTAGATGACATCATTAGTCCCAGATTGCCCATCTTTTCTGTATTTGAAATTTCAGTTGGGAATAGATTTATGAATGCAGTCATGGTCCATCTCTGACTTAGGACTATTTTATACTGCTTCACGCCTCAACTAGCTTTCAGTTTGGGCTTGAGTGTCATTCCCACTAGAAGTCACACAATGACAGTGGCCTTTGTGTTCTCAGTGATGGGTTACCTCAGCTCTAACATTGTGTTTCAGATACTTAGGAAAATGCCTTGAACTGCTAGTAGCTTTCAGGTAGGTGATTTCCTCCTAAGGAGAACATTAAATCAATTCTGAGAGTGATTCACAAGGCTGAACTTCTCTTTGTATATCATACAATTCATCTGTATTTTCTATTTTCTAGTTATAACTGAGCATATGCATAGTTGCATATCTTTAGTTGGAAATTTGTTTTATTTATGATATACTTATTATCTAAAGAAAAGAAAACAATTCCCTAAAGAATTGTGGTTTCTTATTGTTTCTAATTGAGTTTTTGTCATCAGTAAAATTTTTATAAATATACTATTCACTTTTAGCTGAATGTAATATCAGATAGTCTAACCAGTGAGCTGTTGGTGTGATGGCCTAATGGCAAATAAATTTTTCACATACAAGTTTAAAATAATTTGAAAAATCCTATTAGGAAGAGTCCTTTGAGTACAACTGTAGAATAGTAGCATAGGAATTGCATACAAATTGCATGGCCTCTAATTTTTTTTTTTCTTATTTAAACCTGCCCCTCTTTATTTTCCACAAGCCACTTAATTTCACTGCATCAAAGTTAAGTTGTGTTTTTTTCAACATCTTTTTAGGTGAGTACCCAGAATATGAAAATGGGTGGATTGCCACGTACGACACCTCCAACTCAGAAGCCCCCAAGTCCTCCTATGTCAGGGAAGGGGACACTTGGGTGAGTATATAGTAATGAGAAACCATGGAAAAATAACAGAAAAAATACTATTGTGTTAAAAAACACAGCAGCCTCTATGTAAATTGTAGAGAGGATATTTTCTTAGTAATGTTAACTTTTATATGTAACTTTTTCTAATAAGCATATCTTTGTACTTTAAAAGTGGCTGTTTAGAAATTAGTTTTTGTAGTGAAGATATCAAGACAAAATTCTAGCCTAAGGTGAAGTCTAACTTTTTCTTGAATGTTTTAATGATCTGTTTATATTACAGTTGAATTAGGCTTTGTCAAGAGGCTATGTGGATTGTAATATTCTGATTAACTTGTTATGATATTTTTCTGAGTTTTGATTTGGGCTCTGGAGTTTAGCTCTTTTCCAGATATTGACAGAAGGAAAGCCTGATGCTTTTTTTGCACCTTATCCTAGCTTTACGGTTGAGGTTCGGGTTCAGGTGGGTGTTGTGTAATCCAGAAGCCAGTTTTCTGAACTTCTGGTTTAACTCTACTGTATGTTCTATGGTCCTCTAGGCAGGTTGTTAGCAGTTAGTTTTTTTAATCTGTAAAGGGAATGGTATTTTTCCTCTATCAACTTTCTAGGTTCATTGTACTACAAATTGGATTTTTAGAGACATTGTCAGACATGATGCTTTCAGAACCATTGCCTTTGTGATATTTTCTCCAAAAAAAAAAAAAAAAAAAAAAAAAAAAAAAAAAAAAAAAAAAAAAAAAAAAAAAAAAAAAAAAAAAAAAAAAAAAAAAAAAAAAAAAAAAGAAAAAGAAAAAGAAAAAAAGAAAAGAAAAAAAAGAAAGAGAGAGAGAAAGAAAAAGAAACCACAAGAAGAAAACCCCAAACAAATAAGCAAAAAGCACTTCCCACCTCAAAACTTGGTGAAAGCAATTTGGATTTAGAGGGTACAGAGGCGAGTTGATGGGGATAATGTTGGAAAGACACAATTTGACCAGTGGAAAACAAACATAAAAATGCAACCAGGAATAGAATGGTTTTAATTAGTGAATTTGTTGTGTTTATTGTATTTGTTTTTAGGCCAGGATGTCACTACATAATGCAATCCCCACTTCCTAATGTTTTGGAATGCTGGGATTCCAAGTTTGTGCCTGTAATTCAGTTTAGGCAGTTTAGGTAATTCAGTTTATCTGAAATGATCTTTTTGCACAGGAAAGAATCTAGCAGGTCAAGTAAGGTTTAGACTTGAGAGGGTATGAAATGGCTGTGGAGTGTGGTAGCAGCAAAGGGACCTTGGCTTTGTTTCCCTTGGGTGGACCACCTAGTGGAATTGGTTAGGGTTTAAGTTAAGGCTGTTATCCAGTGTCTGGTAAAATTAAAGTTTCTGTTGCACTCAGATTCGGAATGTATGTATTCATGTGCCAGTAATGCAATTTTTTGGGTATTAGAAGAGGTGTAGCTGCTCTGTGGAGAGCAGAGTACTAAACTCCATTGCCCATTTGATGGTCCTGGGCTGTTTTAGTCTTTCTCTAGCTACAATACTATTCTCTTCCTCCTGTGTTGTTGTTGTTGTTGTTGTTGTTGTTGTTGTTGTTGTTGTTGTTGTTTTCTCCCTTAACCCTGTTTGTATCATTACTTTCTTTGGTATAGTTCTCATGTAGTGAAGTTAGAATGGGATATTTTTGTGTGCAGAAAACATAGTCAAAAAGTAGAGTTTAGAAATTTATTTCCTGATATACATATCATATATATTATATACCAACATATATATAATATGTTATATATAATAATTATAACTTATTTAAATTATTTGTAGTTTGTTTATATATGTGCATTCTAATTTCAGAGATGGTTGTTTTTGGTTTTTCAAGACAGGATTTCTCTGTGTAACAGTCCTGGCTGTCCTGGAGCTCTCTTTGTAGACCAGTCTGGCCTCAAACTCAGAGAGAGCTGTCTGCCTCTGCCTTTCAAGGCTATGCCACCACCACACAGCTGTTGCTAGAATACTTAAACTATTTTCAGTTCAAAGTCCTGGCCTTTCCCTTTCCTTTTGACACAATAGTATTTATTTTGAATTGTTATTTTGTTTATTGAACAATGCTTGAGAGAAGTAGGATGAACAGTGCCTTGGAAAAGGATCTTATGTGCTGGGTGGTGGTAGTGCACACCTTTAGTCTTAGCACTCAGGAAGAGTTGGAAGTCTGAATTGGAGGCCAGCCTGGTCTACAGAGTGAGTTCCAGGACTGCCAGGGCTACACAGAGAAACCCTGTCTCAGATTAAAAAAAAAAAATCTTGGTCAAAGTCAGTGAGCTATTAACTTGAGTGGCCAAGGAAAGTAATGCTTAAACTCTGGGAACCTTATGGGGAGTGAATCACTGAGAAATACAAGGGCCAATTGAGCAGAGAAGAAAGCTTTTTTGCATTTTTATGCCTTGGGATGCCAAATTCTTTTAAAGTTGTAATCTCATCTGCAAGATATTCGTTGTCTTAAAGGATTTGGTCACTTAACAAGAACTGAATGAATGCTAACCAGTGCTCCAGGAAGCATCTTACGTCCTGTTATTTTCTTTTCAGATTTTTTTTTTCATTTGCTTCCTTTGAAAGGAGTATTTGGGAAAAGGGAAACACATTTTTTTAATAAAATCTAGTTTGGGTTTTATAGTTTAACTAAGAAGGACTTAAGGTAGTCTTTTAAAGTTTCTCTTCAATGCTGAACACTGAGGAAGAAAGAGATTAAGATGAAGTTGAGGGAGAAAGGTTAAAAAAAATGAAATTAAATAGTGCATTTTTAAGTACCAATAAATCTTTAAATTCTGTGTCTTTAGTGTATAAAAAGGGGAATGAGTTTCAGCTGGTATTGATCATGTGGAATTTGTGACCCCCCAAAATCTAGATTTGTTATCTGTATTTTTAAATATCTATGGTTAGGGAGAGAGAGAGGAGAAGAAGATAATTAGTGCATTCATTCAGTGCATTTGGGAGATTTTAACATGATCCTAAAGTAATTCAAATTCTTCTAAGAAAAGAATAGAGTCTAGAAAACATTGGCCTAAACAATGGAAAACTTGGTGTTTTCTGCAAATAAATGAACAAAATTACATTAGCATAGGAATGAGGCTGGAGACTGAAATTTACACTACATACTCACCAGAACTCTCTCTACTGGTAGAAGAGTTATGCTGAAGGAAAGACAAATTGATAGCTGGGTTAAACCACATTTCCTCTTTCTGCTTACAAATTGTATTTCACTGGCAACTCTGAAGTTACCGTGCCGAGACTTGATTAATCACACAATACATACGCTCTTCTTTTTGTAGGCGGCACTCCCCCTATCGAACACTGGAGCCAGTGCGTCCTCCAGTGGTACCAAATGATTACGTACCTAGCCCAACCCGTAATATGGCTCCCTCGCAGCAGAGCCCTGTGAGGACAGCTTCTGTGAATCAAAGAAATCGAACTTACAGGTATTTTCTCTACCTCAGCGCAAACCACGATGGTCAGAGTACCATGATCTCTTCAGATAACTTCAGCTAATCTCTCTCATTTCCAAACACTAAGTTCTTTTCCTCACTCTACTCTCCCAAAACTCATCTGATTCTTCCTCTCTCTCCTCATGTTCTGATGCAACTTTGAACAGCCAGGAAGGTGAAAAAGACATCCCAGAGATAAACTTAAGTTAATATAAAAACCATTACTAACCAGGAATAGAAATTGCAAGTTATTTTTTGGTGGAAATTTACAGATGAAAAACTATTCATAATAAAATATTAGTATATTACCATGCCATTACAAGCTGAAATAAAATAATTTAGTAAAATTTATTAAAAGCTTCTTTAGATAGGTATTAGGCCAGGATATAAAAGGTGGTATTATTTTGATGTGTAAGCACCAACAGTTTGCCCTTAACATTTATAGGGAATTTACTTAAATTTTTTTTATAAGATAGACTTTATAAATAGGTATCAAAACAAGTTTACTGAACTCAAGAATTTCTCCTTATTTATTAAGGAATTCCTATTTGAAATGGAAGCCTTTTGAATTACGTTTCTTGTAGCTATGTCCGTTTCAGAAATACATGGGAATCCTGGTATTGTGCTCTGCATACTCATTCTTCGGTGGCTCTTCCTCCTTCAGCAGCAGTGGGAGCAGTGGAGGAAGCCACCCAAGTAGTCGGAGCAGCAGTCGGGAGAACAGTGGAAGTGGGAGTGTGGGGGTTCCCATCGCTGTGCCTACTCCATCTCCTCCCAGCGTCTTTCCAGGTAGAGCATTAGTAGTCATTTGTTTGGTTTTATTTTGTGAATTTGAGTTCAATTTGTTACTGAATTTAGAGTGTGTGTGTGTGTGTGTGTGTGTGAGTGTGTGTGTCTGTGTCTCTGTTTTCCTGGCTGTTAAACCCAGAGTCTTCTTAAGATGGGTTTTCTTCTTAATGAAATATGTAAAGAATTCTTCCATAGCACTCTGTAAGGTTTTGGGAAGTCTGCACATATCCAGCGGATCTTAATGGCTTTGCTATCTTTTCTACTTCCTTATTTTGTTTTATGTCTTTGGTGAGAGTTCATTTGGTACTTTGAGGTTCATGTTTGTATTATAACTGCATTTTCTTGGAAATGGGAAGACATGGTTTGAGAATCATTTTGATAACAAAGGATGGGAAATGTAAATTTAGGAGCATTAGAATCCAGCAGTTTCTGAAAAACTATTTCTTCAATTTCTCTCTTCCTTTCTCTTTCTTTCTTTCTTTCTTTCTTTCTTTCTTTCTTTCTTTCTTTCTGTCTTTCTGTCTTTCTGTCTTTCTGTCTTTCTGTCTTTCTTTCTTTTTCTTTATCTCTCTTTCGCTTTTGATTTATTTATTTATTTTATGTATGTGAGTACACTGTAGCTATACAGATGATTGTGAGCCTTCATGTGGTTGTTGAGAATTCAATTTTTTTGGACCTCTGCTTGCTCTGGTCAGGCCTGCTTGTTCTGACCCAAAGATTTATTTATTATTATACATAAGTACACTGTAGCTGACTTCAGATGCACCAGAAGAAGTTGGTTGCTGGGATTTGAACTCAGGACCTTTAGAAGAGCAGTCAGTTCTCTTACCCTCTGAGCCAATTCGCCAGCCCTTTTTCATTTTCTTGAAACAGAAAGATAACAGTAGTTTGGTTTGAAGACACAGAGTTTGAATTTAGTTTTAAAAGCATGAACATAAAAGCGTTGAGAGAGCAGCTGAAGGGACAGCTGATGGGTTCAGAGCCCTTACTGCTCTTGTAGAAGACCTAGGTTTGGTTTTTGCACCCAGACTGGATGGCTCACAACTGCCTGTAACTTCAGCTCTAGAAGATCCTAATACCCTCTTCTGGCCTCTGGACATCTGCATGCACACTTGCACACTACATGCTCACATAAAGCTTTCAGGCTTACACATGTGTAAAAAAAACTTTAATAGAAAAACCAGCAAGATAAGCCAGGTGTATTGGCACACCCTTTTATTACAGCACTCAGGAGGTAGAGGCAGGTAGAGCTCTTGAGTTTGATGCCAGCTTGATCTACAGAGTGAGTTCCAGGATAGCCAAGCTCCAGAGAAACCCTGTCTCCAAAAATAAAAAAACCAAACCAAAGTAAACTAAACCAAATCCTAAACCTAGCAAGATAGAATATTACATAGTATATAGTGCTGCATGCCTTTAATTCCAACGTGCATAGGTTAAGGTAGGAGAATAGTGATCTAGGAGCCAATGGGCTATGAAGTGAGAATTGCTGTTTCCAAAAACAAAACAACATATTTAATTATAGTAATCCAAATAGTACCTGTATACAAAAGTCACATAATGTGGTATGCATGTTTGTTTTAAGTTTTTTTTTTAACTAATACACTACTGTTTGGAATATGTCTATTGTAATTCTAAAAGAATATTGTTACTTTACTGTAGTTTTATATACTTAGAACATTTCATGATTAAAAATAATAATATACAGAAAGTATATGTTTCTCCTAAGTTAGTTAACTTTCAGGTAAAAAGGAAGGCTTGTTTTTAACTAATGAATGAATATTTTGCTATACTATCCTGAGCATCTTGAATTATTTGTTGTTCACCTAATGACCTTAAGCATTCTTTTTTCAGTGTTTTATTCTTTTGGCTAGTGTTAATTGCAGTGCTTCTTCTAATGCTACTGTGACTGCCTTATTAATGCTGCCTCTTACTCCTCTTCCCTCAGCCCCTGCTGGCTCTGCTGGCACTCCTCCCCTTCCTGCTACTTCTGCATCTGTCCCCACCCCTCTTGTTCCTGCTACTGTTCCCTCCTCCACTGCCCCAGACGCTGCTGCTGGGGGTGCACAGAGCCTTGCTGATGGCTTCACTTCTCCAACTCCCCCTGTTATTTCTTCTAATCCCCCCACAGGTGAGTATTGGCATGGCAGATAGATCCAGCCATATGCCCATTCTTTCCTGAAACTCCAGCTTCATGTTTGTTGGTTTGGCTTTACTTTGTATTTTTTTTTAAATGATGATAAATATTTTAATCAGAAAGTGGCATGTGAACAAAGAATTTACTGAGAAAAATGGGCTAAAGTCTGTGATACACTTGTCTAATAAAGTTGCACAAACATTAGTATTATTTAAATTTATTCTGTTAAATATCTGTGAACTTAGTATGGAGTCAACTTCTGTATAGTTTTGAAAACGTAACATTAGAACTGTTATAGGAAGCTGAAGAGATAGCGGAGTTGATAAAGTGCTTGCTGTGCAAACGTGAGAACTTGAGTTCTAGCCCAGCACCCGCATAAGAAGCCAGGCATGGTACTGTGTGCTTGTAATTCCAGTGCCGGGGAGCTGAAGGCAGGAGTTCCTGGGTTTGCTGACTAGTCAGCCTAGTCCAAGGGTAAGTGCCAGGTCCCAGTGAGAGAGATTGTTTAAAAATACAAGGTTGGTGGCTCCTGAGGACTAACACCAAAGGCTGACCACTGGCCTCTACATGCTCAACTATTCACATGCACATGTATCTATGTATAATACCTGTGCTGCACACATACACCAATACTGTTATTATAGATTAAGTAATTAACAAAACAAGCCTATGACAATTGAAAAAATTTTATAAAGATTTATTTATTTTATGTGTACGAGTACACTGTAAATGTTTTCAGACACCCCAGAAGAGGCCATTGGATTAGTCCTATAACAGATGGTTGTGAGCCACCATGTGGTTTCTTGGAATTGAACTCAAGACCACTGGGAGAGCAGTCAGTGCTCTTAACCACTGAGCCATCTCTCCAACCCCTGAAAAATATATTTTAATGCAATATTTTATATAGCAAATTATAAACTCTATGTTTATAATAAACTCATAAATTATACTTCAAAGGACTTTAAGATTATTTAAGTTGACTGATGTTTTATTTAAGATTTCAACCTAGTGCTAAGGAGATGGCTTAGCAGGGCAGGTAAAGGGCTTGTTGCCTAGCCAGACAACCAGAGTTGTATAAGTTGTCCTCTAATCTATACACACTCGCGTGAGCGCGTGCGTACACACACACACACACACACACACACACACACACACTCACTCACTCACTCACTCTCTGTTATATGAATGTGCCCTCCTTATAAATAAATGTAATCAATCATTATTTTAGAAAAGATTTTAGAAATACATTTTGCTGGGATAGGAAAATAAATGTAACTGTTAATATGATGCTGGTTAGTAAATGGATCCTTTTTTTTGAGACAGGGTTTTTCTGTGTAGCCCTGGCTGTCCTGGAACTTATTCTGTAGATCAGCCTGGCCTCAAACTTACAGAGACACACCTGCCTCTACCTCCTAATTATTGGAATTAAAAGTGTGTACCACACACACACACACAAAGTGTGTACCATTACTACCTGGCTACTAATAAAACACGTCCAGATTGGATTTTGGATGGTATTCTATTTAGATAGCTTCTATAATAATTCTTAGGAAGATTTTTCTGTAATGGATGAGTAAAAATATGGGCAGTCATTTGGTTGAGATATACAACTCTGTTACACTAGTCCTGCTAGTTAAATAGAGAAATCTTGCTAATGCCCAGAAATAATAAGTGACCCCTAAGAGTTAATTTTAGCAGTTAAATGATAATATAATAATAGGTACTTGGCTGTGCTTGATAGACTTAAGATTGATGAGAATTTAGAGTGGATCCAACTTTATAAAATTCATAGTTTTCTTTTTTGAAGATCCTAGGCAATGCTTTTCTCCCTGTTGTCTTGCCCTTTCTGTTTTTTATTTCCTCTTTTACCTCTTCCTCCTCTTCCCCTCACGGTACAGCTTCTCTTCCTCTTCCTCTTCCTGTTATTCCCTCCCTTGCATGCCTTGGTGCCTGCTGGTGTTCTTTCATGGGTGTTGTATTCCTGTTATAAGAGGGCCCCTGACTGAGTGGGCACCAAGTGAGGGTAAAGGCAGGGTCGGATTAGAGTTATAGATGTAAACTGGGTGGATTAGGAAAGAATGTTTCTGGTTGATGTTAGCAGTGCATAACTCTGAAGAGCTAAGCTAGGTTGAAATGACTGATAAATGGATAGGTTTCTGGGGTGATGATCATTTTTGATTCAGATTTCATAAACTATTTTAAGACACAATCTGGCTATAAGAAGATAAGTATATTGAATTGTATAAAAATGAGTTTGACTTGGCGTTAAAGCACCAAATGTTTTGTTGAAATATTTTGTTTCCTTTTAAACAGTGTTTTTTGTTATCACCACCTATTTTTTTGTTTTGTTTTTGTTTTTGTTTTTGTTTTGTTTTTGTTTTTGTTTTCCCAGAATTCAATTCTTCATTTAGTCTCTTGTGTTTAATGGCTGCTTTAAATAATTATTTTTTGGAGAGGAGGGGGGAAATTAATCTCTTTTGTGTCCTATAACAATACTGTAGGCTAGATTATTTATAAATTATATTAGTCTGACTATATTAGTTCTGGAGGCAGAATATCTAGTATCAAGGTTCCTTAATCTGTTGAGAGACTTTGTACATAGAATAGAAAAGGAGAAAATCCACTTTTGATAATGGTATTACTTATTTATGAGACCAGAACCCTTGTGATCTGATAACGATTTACAGCTGTTGTCTTTCACACTGGTGCACTAGGGCAGGCTTCCCAGTCCGTCTAATGCTGGGACCCTGTAATACAGCTCTTCATGTTGTCGTGACTCCAAACATAAGAGTACTTCATTACTACTTCATAACTGTAATTTTAAAACTGTTATGAGTTGTAATGTAGCTGGGTAGTGGTGGTGCATGCCTTTAGTCCCTGCATTTGGGGATTGGGGTGGGCAGAGGCAGGTGGATCTCTGTGAGTTTGAGGCCAGCCTGGCCTACAGAATGAGTTCCAGAAAAGCAAGAGAATACAGAGAAAACCATGTCTCACAAAACCAAAAAAGAAAAGAAAAAAAAAGAGAAATATAATGTAGATAGATGTCTGATGTGTGATCCTTGGGTTGACAATAGTTAGCTATACTGGAGACTTGGCATTGGGACACATTCTATCTGTACCAGAGGTATACATTTTAATTAATTGTGCTTTTAAAAAAATAGTCAAATAATTAAAAGAAAGTCAAAATGTTAATTAGTTTTTGATTTAAATGATACTTTTCCAAATGTAATATTTTAATTTTCTTACTTTGATGCTTTAATACAGTATCAGCAGAGTAGCAGCTGTCATCTTTCATTAATCTGGATAAATACTGTGGCTTTTAATTTTACTAGAAAGTGAATGATATACGTAAAGAATTTCATTATTTGAGAAAGTTTCCTTTAATGATGTGTTTGTGTTCTGTTCATTTTCCAGGACATCCTGTTCAGTTCTACAGCATGAATAGGCCTGCCTCTCGCCACACACCACCTACAATAGGGGGCTCATTGCCCTATAGACGTCCTCCTTCCATAACTTCACACACAAGCCTTCAGAATCAGATGAATGGAGGTCCTTTTTATAACCAGAATCCAGGTTAGATTTCTCTTTATCGATTTCTTTTCATTTCTTTTATATTGCACCATAAAAAAAAAAACCAAACCTTTTTGTTACACATAATTAGCCCATACATAATAGGTGTTTAGCCTATACACATTTGGTAGTTTAGACTAGTGTTGAATGAATAGAAGAATGAATACTAAGTTTTTAATATTACTGTGTTTTTACTTTAAAAAGTCAATACATGATTTATATGTAAAGCCAAAGAGCTCATTCTGCTCTTCCCCCAGTGGAACAGTTTTTAGTGTGCCTGGTCATTTGCTTCTAAAAACTAATACTGAACTGGGGCAGTGCTGGTGTGCATCTTCCCAGCACTTGGGAGGCAGAGGCAGGTGGATCTTTGATTTGAGGCCAGCTTAGTGTATACAGTGAGTTCTAGGATGACCAGCTACATTCATGGGGCAGAGGCAAGGAGAGTAGCCAGTCTAGGCTGCAGCATGAGATCCCGACTCAAGTGGAGTGTATATAAGAATAGTGTTTTTGTTTAATGAGACATCACTGCTCTATGAATTACACAAAAGTGGGTGTACAGAAAGGTGTTTTGCATTAGGCAGTCAAACTGTCTTAACACATTATTAAATCCAATACTGTGATAAGGCCTTGGAGAAATCAGTTCACATAGATGAATTAAAGGATTGAATCATATATTACAGAAAAGCTAACCTTGCACATTTAATGCTATATATAATAGTATTTTGTTCTTTCCTTGGAGAATGCAAGAGAAAATTTAGACATCTTGACTACATGAAAATATTATGCTAATGTACTGTTTTGTTTTTTAATTTTGGCTAAGAGGTAATTAAGCCTGTGTGAGGTCCTCTGACTCAGGGGACAAATCATTTTAGCATTGAATTTATGGAGTAGAAAATTTATGCTGTGGCTGCTACCTGTTAGTAAAACCTTAATTATGTCTTTAGGATCTTGCAAAAGAAAAAAAAAATGATATTCTTTTTACTTGTTAACTCATTTGATTCACATATAGAAAATTGGTGATAGTTTTAAAATTAATTATTTTTTTATTTCATTTTATGTGTGTATATAGTTGTTTTGCTTGCAAGTATATATGTTTGTGTACCATGTATATGCCTAATGCCCACAGAAGCCAGAAGAGGGAGTTGTACCTCCTGAAACTGGAGCTACAGATAGTTGTGGGTACTGGGAATTGATTGAATCTGGGTCCTCAGGAAGAGCAGCTGTGAACTTAATTGGTGAATAATCTCTGAGCCCCAAGATTGGTGATCAGTCATATATATAATTTTGTATATGAAACCAAGGTCAAGGTGTTTTGTTTGCTTGTTTTTCAAGATAGGGTAGGTGTGTAGCTCTGGCTGTCCTAGATGTAGCTCTCTGTAGATCAGACTGGCCTCAAACTCAGAGATCTTCCTGCCCCTGCCTCTCGAGTGCTTGGATTGAAGGCGCATGCCACTCAATGTTTTTTGATTTCTGTATTTCATGCTTTTTCTATTGTCATGTCTTACCTACCTTCAAATTAAAAGGTTTTGGTTTTTTTTTTCTTTTTTTCTTTTTGTTCTCACCTGCTAGGCTTTCTCTGGTTTTGGTAAAGGGGAAAGAGGAGGAAGGGAAGACTTTATGATATAAGATACACTAGTGGTGGGGTCTTTGTTAGTCTTTATGCAGTGTTCTGAGAAAATTGTTCAAAAATATTGTTGAGCCGGGCGTGGTGGCGTACGCCTTTAATCCCAGCACTCGGGAGGCAGAGGCAGGTGGATTTCTGAGTTTGAGGCCAGCCTGGTCTACAAAGTGAGTTCCAGGACAGCCAGGGCTACACAGAGAAACCCTGTCTAGAAAAACAAAACAAAACAAAACAAAAAAAATTGTTGAATATCAAATGAAACCCCTCTTCCTTTTTCTAAGTTTCTTCACTGCCCTCGGCTCCTCTCATATATCGACTGCTATATTTGTACTTCACTCAGTGCACAATGCAGCAGTGTCCATCTACCTAAATGCCTTCATTGAAAGATAGTTGCCTTTTCATGCTTAGTGTTTTAGGCTGTTTTTTCTTAAAATTCATTTTCATCTTAAATATTGCCAGAATGTATCACATACTCTGCTTCTAGTTGTGTTTTCCAAATTTGCATTACAAGTATATTCTTTTCTGAAATTATTTTCCTCCACTTTAAAAGCTATAATGTCTTTAGACAGGTTTTGAATTTGTGGTTTCACATTCTTCTCCTGCCTCACCTTTCTGAGCTGGCCATTGCATGTGTTGGTTTTTTTTGTTTGTTTGTTTTTTGTTTTTTTGTCTTTCAATTTTAGTTCATTAGCTACAACTTACTTCATAATTTCGTGGAAGATGGGCTAGCTCTCTTGCGTTTCTGGAAAGTACTGCTTATAGTCCTTTTCTTACTTTAGGTGTGAAACAATGATGTTAATCCAAAATGGATTAAATCCATAGTGAGGTTCTCACTGTTACAGCTTTGATACAGATGTACAGGGTACTTAGTTAGAATATGGAAGGAATATTTCATGCTGTGTGTGTATATACTAAATACTTTTATGAGACCTCTGTAGATAAAATGTGACAGCTGTTTAAACTCTATTTCATGTATTTAATTTTTGAAGTACAAAGGATTGAGTCTAGGGCTGCGTGTTAGGCAGTGCTCTGCTGTTGACTTGTCTCTCTAATGCACTAAAAATTTTGTATTTCAGTAATGCTTTTTTAATAAATCAGATTCATATATGCCACGTATAATTTAAAGTAAAATTAAATCATTAGGGAGGGATTTTAATCTAAATATTTTACATATTCAAGGAACTAAGGTGAGCTGGGACTGTTTTAGCTGTGAGAAGCACCTTAGTTGTGAGTATATATTCTGTATTCTAAGTTCTGCCTTTCTTCTAGAATTTGGTAACTTGAAAGAAGACAAGTATAGCTCTGTTAATTAGAGGGCTTTTTAAACCAAATTTTAAAAAACATGACAAAACTATTATTCTTCTAGAGAGAGAAGTCTCTGGTATTTGAACCGTTCCTCTGTCTTTGTCCTAGACCTCCACCGCAGGCCTGCCTTTGGTGAGACTTAGTGCATAGTAAACCATTTTGTGAACATGGTGCTTGTATGAGCCCATATTTTACAGTCAGAGCTCTGCCATGGATGCACTCTTCCGAAGAATGAAGTTTGACAAGGCACTGGGGTTCTGTAGGGTACAAGTCCAACAGCATTCCCACTGATGGACAGTTGGTTTTGAGTCTGATAAAGGGCAGTCTAACAGGGGTTAAAATATGGAATGATAGTGCCAAGTTTAAGCTGGAAGTTAGTTGTATTCTTTGCTTTGTTTTTTCTTATTTTGGTTTTTCGAGACAGGGTTTCTCTGGCTGTCCTGGAACTCACTTTATAGACCAAGCTGGCCTCTGCCTCCGGAGTGCTGGGATCAAAGGCGTGAGCCACCGCCACCCGGCTGTCTTTCATTTTTATGCTTAAGTTACCCTCATTCATTTTTTAAGAAAATCTCAGCTGTTCGATTTTTACCAATGAAGACTCAGGAGCCAGATGCTGGCATAAATGTCTGCTAGCTCAGAGAGGCAGAGAAAAAAACCCAGCTGACATCCTTAGCTAACATTCCAGAAGGAATCCCCTCTCTCCTGGTCTCAAAAAACCTCCTTCCAAATCAGTGTCCCTCCTTTCTACTTCCTGTGTGTCTCTATCCTTCCTCCTGTCTCTTGTTTTGTTCTTAATAATCCTATATTCACTTCCTGTCAGCTGGTGGTTAGCTCTCTGCCTCTTGACCTTTGGTTGTCTTTATTTAATTCCGTTTACAATAAACAGCTCTTGGATTATAAATGTGTGTGCTAGGACTGAGCCACTCTACAGCTAAAAAAGCTTTTTCCAGTGAACAATACAATTTTGGGGTTCACAGTGTGATGAAATGTCCAGCAGCAGTTATGTCAGTATCTCTTCACCACCTTATGCTTTTCGAGTACTTAATTACCAAGGTTAATGAGTTAATAGCTTCTTTACCTTTCCTCGTGCAGGTTAAAAAACTCTGTGTCCCTTTGTCCTTTTGCTGTTCTTTCTATGCTAACTAAATTATTAGTTTATCTGTACTGGTTTACCTACAGTGTTACTAAATGTTTTTGTTTCTAGAATCTGCCTTGATTAACTGTGTGCCAGGAAGAAAAGTCTTTTTTACCACTATGTGAAATAGGGTTGCATTATCTGTTTTTCACATCATATTTGTAGATTAGATTCAAAGGATCTTCTCATGATATCTAAACAGAAAATGTAACATCAAGAATTTGAGGCAGAGTGACTTAAAAAAATCAGTCTCTTTGTTGATAGTCCAGGAGTTGCCTCACAAAGCACACGAACACCCATCTCAGTCAGTCAGGGAGGGTTTCTGAGCATCTGCCCAGGACTCTACAGGGTTTTTAAGCC
Organism: Mus minutoides; assembly: GCA_902729485.2. Taxonomy (NCBI): domain Eukaryota; kingdom Metazoa; phylum Chordata; class Mammalia; order Rodentia; family Muridae; genus Mus; species Mus minutoides. The sequence goes on from CACVCL010028470.1 coordinate 92,153, forward strand.
CCAATTTCACAAACATCTGTGCCAAGTTATTTTACTATTTAGGATTTAGGGATAGGGGATTTCCTTAGGAACTTGTCTTTGTTGTATACTTATCCTGCTCCCATTGGTTGGGGTATTCAGCTGTGGCAGGGGACTTGTCTAAAATTCATGTCTTAACTTGTTTACCAAGATGATACTTGTCTAACATTCATGTCTTAACTTGCCAACCAGGATATCAGTTACCTACATATGTGTCTCTTACTGCCAAGTAGGATGGCAGTTCCTAGGGAGGTCTTGGGAACTTAAACTTTACTCGGCCACCAAGAATGGAAGTCTTTTTCCACATAGTTTCTAATATTGGTGCAGGTGTCTGTCTTATGTTGGGGACCATCCCAGGGGCAGCTTATACCATAAAAGCTTATTTCACAGGTGCAGACATGCAGTGCTGTTTGTTGGGTAGTTGGTTCTGGTCCAAGCTTATTGTGGGTAACTACACCAAACAGTTCTCCTGACTCTATCGTGATTGGTTTCCAAGGGCAGAGAACAGAACAGAATATGGATGGAATCAATCTTGTCATTAGAAAGTTTCCTAGTAACAGAAACATATGGGAAAGTTTCCTTATAATGGCAGGCTAGCCAGGTAACAGTTACCTGGATGCCTTAACATTCCATCTAGGCATTAATATTTTACCTAAGTTCTTTACACTGAGTTCTTTTTCATGCCCACACACTCACCTTTTTATGATTTTCATTAAACATTTTACCTTCACTTCATGTCTAAGTGTTTTGGCAACATGAATGTATGTGTACCACATGCATGCTGGGTAACCTGTGAAGGTCAAGGAGGTTTTTGGATCCATGGAACTAGACTTACAGATGGTTGTGAGCCACCATGTGGGTGTCAAGTCCTCTATAACAAAGCAACAAGTGCTCTAAACAGCTGAGCCAACTTTCCACAACTTTCCAGCACTGTTTGTTTATTTTGCGTTTGGGATAGGGTTTCTCTGTAGCCATGGCTCTCCTGGAAGTCTCTCTCTATACCAGGCTGGTCTCAAACTCGGAGATCTGTCTGCCTCTTCCTTCTGAGCTGGGATTAAAGGCTTGTGTTACCACTGCCCAGAATATGGCCTGTTTAATTTTTAAACATACCTCCCACTAGCTAGATAGAGAAAACATTTTGGTCTTGTGTATTTTATGCCACTAAGCCTTTGTCCTAACTTGGTTCCTTACGCTTGTCTTTCTCACCTCCTGTCTGCTTAACATACATTTCTAAGTACTTGTCCAAGAGATCCGTTCTCTGTAGCTTTTGCCCCTGTGGCCAGCATTGTCTCTGGGAAAGGTGATGTGTGTGTGTGTGTGTGTGTGTGTGTGTGTGTGTGTGTGTGTGTGTGTGTGTGTGATATCTCTTTGATGAAACAGTTGAATCTTCTTAGTATTATTAGTTACTTAAAATTGGGAGCAAATAGAGAATTCTATTAAGAATATGGATATCATAGTACATACCCTTTCTCAAGGAAACTAACTGTAGAGTTAACCTTCAAAACGTTATGTAGGTATTTGCTTTGTTTGTTTATACATAAATGTCTGTTGAAGGCTTCCTGTATTCTTAGACTGTGCTATGCATTTGAGATGGAGGGATGTAGCCTTGGAACAGTGACATTTCCTGTAGGCTCAAGGAGGAAATTTGATGAATTGGAGTTATAAAAAAAATGCAGTAACAGCACCTGATTCTCAATGAAAGGTTCTGATAACTAGTCTTTCAGTAGAGGCCCCTCAGGAGGAACTCAGGTCATATTTGTTTAATTAAATGAAGAACCAACTACTGCCTTTTACTTGTTACTGAGATAATAAAAGCCTGTTTATGTTGTCAGGATGTCAAGGTTTTCTCAATATACTCAGAGCATTTAAAAAGTCAACCAAACTATTCATAATATTATCAGAAAGTTTTAGAGAACACATCTGCAACAGATCCAAAGAGGACGTGCTCCCGTTATATGTCAGCGTGGACCGTGTGCTAGATGTTTCCTCTTGTAGCTTTACAGCTTACTAAAACTCTTCGTGTATTGTTTTGTTTATAAATTGCCCTCAAAAGTGGATCCGAAAGGAAGACAAATAGTTGTGAAAAGTGGTGTACCTCCTTACATGTCTTATTGTATTATCCTTTCCTTTTTATATAACTTGCCCTTACCCCTTATCCCCACACCTTTTTTGTTTTTGCAGTATCTCTTGCTCCTCCTCCTCCTTCCATTCTACAGGTAACTCCTCAGTTACCTTTAATGGGATTTGTGGCCAGAGTCCAAGAAAATAGTAAGTTTATGTCTTCTTTATGCTGTAGATCAGATTATAGGCATAGAATGTAACTTACAAATGACTGACTGAATAGTCATTCATATATTTGAATAAGTCATTGTATGACTCTCTAGTGATGATAAAGTAATTGAGGTGGACTGGAGAGAGAACTCATTGGCTAAGAGTGCTCTCCTCTAGCAGAGGACTTGGACTTCAGCTCCAAGAGAATCCACACCTATAACCTCTTCAGACCCTGACACTCACATGCTCATATCCACACACTCACACACACAACTCAATTACAGCAAACTTCTCTGCTTTCTGATAGCTTTAAAATGATTGTTTCTGGCATTTTCTTACTTTTCTTGATCTCATCTCTAGCCTGCCTTTTCTCCCTCTCTCCACGTGGCCATGGCCTGCTTCCCCCCCTTCCTTCCTCCCTCCCTTCTTTCTATATCTCTGCCTTTCTACAACAAAACTCTAAAACCAAAACCAAAACAAAACAACAAAAAACCAAAAGATAGTTTCTGGAAATTATACTCAGAACTCATGCTTAGCTTTCATGAGATGCCAGGTTTGATCCCCAGAACCATAACCCATAACCAAAAAACCACACCACCACCACCACCACCACCACCACCACCACCACCACCACCACCACCACCTAGTAAAGGTCTGACAAACAGACATAAAATAGTAATGCAAGAAAAAAACTGCATGAGAAGATATTCTGATTGCCAAACAAATATCCTGCTTATTTCTCAGTTGCCTAAACAAACCGTAGCTTGGTACCCTAGCTGCTTTTCCTAGAATCATAGATGTGTCTGTCATATGTGGCCTGAGTATATCATTCTAGCATTCCAAGTATAGAAAGGACCACACGACAGTAGGGCACAGATTAGTCTGCTAGTTTGTCTCCCAAGAAGCAGACATCAATTGGCGTTGGTTTGTGTTCTGCTTTTGAATTATGCATAGTTACATAGCTAATTTTGTTGGTATATTGAATCTTCTGGGAAAGCATTAAGGAAACTTGTATTTTTTTAATTGTGAGGCCTGTGTCAATATTTAATGACACGTGTCTCTCACAGAAAGAAATAAGCAGTTTCTGTATTGTGTGATTTAAGGACTATATCAGTCATAAAATTGCATGATGTCATGGAATCGAAACTTTGAGGAATTACAGTTGATCCATGAAAAACATGGGTTTAAATTGTTTGGGTCCCACTGATTTTGTCAGCGTTGAAAGTTGTGTTATAGATATGTAAAACAGTCTGTTTGTCTTTTACTATCATAAAATGCCCACAGATTTATTATCAAACTCAAGCAAAAAAAATATTCACAGGTCACATATTGGTGACCTGTGCTGCTCTACTACTGTAATTCTCTGCTACCTCCTATTACTGTTGTGAACTTATGTTATAATGTCTACTTAAAATACAGTGTTAGGCTAATCATCCCTGCATTCTCAGTACATTGCTTATTCAGGTAAAAAAAAGTTCCCCTGAGGGTGAGGGATGACTGGTGGTAGAGTGGTTGTCTAATGTGCACAGCCCTGGGTTTAATTTCTGCCAGTAGTTGGAGTAGGTGTTGAAAGTGATCTCTTAATGATTTTTCACTGTATATAATACATATGGCAGAATATGTGTTAATTGACTATAATAATAAGGCTTCCTGTCATTAGCAGGCTGTTAATAGTAGGTTTTGTTGCAGTCAGAAGTTAACAGGCATTTCTAACTATAGTGTGATTGTGGGAGAGGTGCAAATCTGTGCTTTGTTCAAGAGTCAAATTGTACATTAGTTTAATATATGTACATCAGGCTATAGTAGCCCTACTGTGCACCTCTCATATAAAGGATGGATGGTACCACTCCTGGGCTAAAAATAATTAAAATCTCTTGTTATGGTTCTCTGGAAGTAGGCATTTTAACAGTAGAATGTAAGGTCTGTCAGGGCAGGGATCTTTGCTAATTTTGTTTGCTGCCTATATCCCTGGCACTTAGAAAAGGATCTGGCCCAATAGCAGGCATTTTGGGGCCCTTTTTTATATTTTGTTTGTATTTTAACTGGTTGTTGTATAGCACGGAGGGGTGCTGCTTACTGGCTTGCTCCCCATGGCTTGCTCAGCCTGCTTTCTTATAGCATCTCCTGACCACCATCCCAGGAATGGCATCTCTCATAATTGGCTGGGCCCTCCCTTATCAATCAAGAAAAAGCATTACAGGTTTGCTCACAGGCCAATCTGGTGGGAGCATTTCTCAACTAATGTTCCTGTTTCCAAAATGACTATATGTGTCAAGTTGACCTAAAACTAGTCAGCACGGTGCCTAAAGGTTGAATGTGTCATGTCCTTTTACTTTTCTCTTGCTGGTTTCTAAAAGTAGCCTATTTATTTCTGTTTATTAGGAGGTTCTATATGAGTATCAGTAAGCTTTAAAACATTGTCATTTTAGAAGATGGTTTCTTAAATGTAAGGGCTATTTTCATTTATGTTCAAGTATATTCTTTATGCTTTAAAATGATGCCTTTGCAGCCTACTTTTTTTTTTTTTNAAAAAAAAAAAAAAAAAAAAAAAAAAAAACTATTTCATAAGGAGAAGTACTATTTTAATTCAGTGTTACTTAAGCACTTGACTGGTGTTTACAACTTAGTCGTCGCCTGAGTAGATAGCTGTAGAACACTATTGTAGCAGCATTGGTAGGGTTTTAAAAGCCACTTCCTAATATGGCTCCTATCATAACTGATTCCTTTGGGATTTCTCTCAACCTCTTTCCTGCCAGTCCCTTCTTTCTCCCTTTGTATAAGGTATGGTGACATTTTCCCTCTATAATCTTCTCAGTGCTGAACCTGGTTCCTAGCCACACAAGGCTGGGGCTGACGTAACAGTTACATTAGACATTAGACATTCAAATGAGTGTTATTTTCTTCAAAATATGCATTGTGGAAAGATGTGTGCTTTGTTTTAGAATCATCATAAGGTTTTTAAAGCATTATTTTAAAGATAGTCTATTGAACTAACATATCCTTTGCATTAAATTTAATGTGTGGAATAGTCTGGAGTCACTTGGAATCAGTTATATTAAGCACTTACATTGTGATAAAAAAAAGCACAAATATGCTTCTTTTATGTTTTAAAAAAGTTCTCATATGGTAGGTACCTTTATTAATGTATTATGCAATACTAGCTGTATAACTGGGATATGCACGAGGAAAACAGTCACATGTGGCAGTCTTTTTCAGCTGGCTCTGAGGTGGTTACAAAGAAGGGGAAAATTAACAGCATAAATTCAGCCATCCTTTCCTCCGCCTGTCCCACTTTGGACGATTCTTTTCTCTTCTCTTCTCTTCTCTTCTCTTCTCTTCTCTTCTCTTCTCTTCTCTTCTCTTCTCTTCTCTTCTCTTTTGTTTTCTTTGTTTTTGAGGCAGGGTTATTCTGTGTCAGCCTGCCACGGTCTCTTACTTTACTGCCTCCCAGCTGTTACCTTGACTCACCCATCACATCTCAGGAAGCCTTTCTTGGCCCCACATAAAGAATTTGGTCTATGATGATGCATGCTATTATAATTACTTACATAATCACACTACTTAATTGAAAATAAAAGTTTGGTTGTCCACGTCTTGATGACATTTCCCCTATACTGCTCTCAGTGTTGAACCTAGCCACATGAGGCTCCTGGGAGGTATTTACTTACTGATAATGAAGCATGGCTTACATGGTACAGATTTTATCTAAGGTAATGGGCAGAGATGCTTTTCTGTTTATTGCTATAGTAACATTAATCTTGGGGAGCTTCTGTTCACATTTATAGAATTAAGATTAAAAACAGCCTGTTGGCCTGGGGTGTAGTTTAAAGGGGTTATGTAGGATGGAAGATGTGTAAGGTCTAAGGGTGTAGTTTAAAGGGTTATGTAGGATGGAAGATGGGTAAGGATCTTGAGTTGAGCCCTAGAATCACAAAAAAGTAAAAAATAAATTAAAAAAATCTCTCCAAGGAAAGATGAAGTGAACTAATGTATTATGCAATACTAGCTGTATAACTGGGATATGCACGAGGAAAACAGTCACATGTGGCAGTCTTTTTCAGCTGGCTCTGAGGTGGTTACAAAGAAGGGGAAAATTAACAGTATCTCTATTTTGTGTAATTTTAGAACACAGTTTCTCTGATTTTTCTGAAGGTCCTTTGGATCTCTGTTTTTGTGCAGTTGTTAACTCTTATAAACATACAGAATTTTCACTGCTGTTTTTAATCTCTGTGTATGAAAAATATTACATTTGAATAAAGGATCTATTAAGATCACAGATTTGTTTTTTTTGTTTGTTTTTAAACAACATAGGACTAGTGCCATGTACAACAAGTTTAAGGCCATCCTAGGCTACACAGTAGCACTACACCCTCAAGAAAAAAAAACCCAAATCCCATAGGAATACAGAATTTTTGGTGAGTGAATTTTTAATTACAGAATGGCTCTCAGCCTGTGGGAGAACACTGAAATAGCAAGTGGTGTTGGCACATCTGACTGTCAGGAGACTGAGATTAAAAACAGGCTTGCTCAAAGAATTTTATGTGTAAAGCTCTGGTACTTTATAAGTAAGGATAGTGCTGATGCTTAGAACTGAGGGCTGGTAAATGCAAGCTTATTATACTTGTTGTGTTCAAGTATGTATCAAGCATTTGAAAGCTGTGAGTTCTTTGGGTTTGCAGATGATTTTTTTTTTTTTAACATGGTATAATATAGTGAGACTGATCCCTGAAAGCATTTCTCTGAAGGGTATATTTTAAGTTCTTCTAATAATACATATGGACGTGTAGTTTCAGGAAATTTCAAATAATCACTAAACCTGAATTAGTTAAAAACAGAACTAGTTCATAAAATGTCTTAGTGGTTGAACTCCCAAAGTTATTAGTGATTTTTTTCCTCCCCAATTTGATATAATTCTGTTTAATTAAAAAAAAAAAAAGGCTGGAAGTGTGGTAAATTACTGTAATCCCACCCCTTGGGAGGCTAAGGCAGTAAGAATGCAAATTTGATTGGTTTATATAGTGAAAACCTGTCTCAATTGTAATGAAAACAACCTAGCAGATTGTAAAAACTTGTGTATTTTTTTGACTCATTTTATTTTTTATGTCTTTGTAATTACCCAATTATTAATGTTCTGATAATGACTTGAATAGGGTGTAAAGCCCTTTATATTGTACTCATTTCTTTAGAAAAGTGATTGTTATTACTGAAAGATTCTGGAGGTCCAATTAACAGTAAGTATTCTGACCAAAACTCATTCAGCATCATTAACTAACCCAAATGGGAGGAAAAAGTCATGCTTGACTATTTAAAACATAATTGTAGGAAAATTACTCTTGCTCATTCATCATTTGAAAGATTGTTATTTTCCAGTCTAGGTTTATATTGAATGAATCTAGAAGTTGAGCTAAATGTTGAACTTTACATGATACATTGTTGTCAGCTTGATACATTCTTAGTTTCAGATACACCACCTCCGCCACCACCTGTGGAAGAGCCAGTCTTTGATGAATCCCCCCCTCCACCACCTCCTCCAGAAGATTATGAAGAGGAGGAAGCAGCTGTGGTTGAGTACAGCGATCCTTATGCTGAAGAGGACCCACCATGGGCGCCAAGGGCTTACTTGGAAAAGGGTAAGTGTCAGGGGGTCGTCTGGAAGGATGAGAAAACTTCTATACATAGAAATGAGACCTGCTGCTCAGAAAAAGGTCATGCTTATTTTTACTTATAATTAAAGCTTTATTTACTTGTATTATCTATTCTGTTTAGGTTTTTTAGTCAGTGTACAGGGTTTATGGTTTTGAAGTTTATTAGTACATTTTTATGTTTATCTTATACTATTGAACTTGCCTTTCACAAATTCTTTATATACCACAAAATAAAATCCAAGTGGGTTTTCCTTTGGAATTCCCTGGGAAGAGGGTTATTTTTCCAAATTATGTATTTCTATTCCCATGCTTTAAACCATCATTATCAGTATTATTTCTATTTTGATTTTTTTTTTTTGACATACAGTCTTACCAGGTAGTCCAGGTTGGCTTCTAACTCTTAAGTTTTCATAACAGTTATGTACCACTGTGCTGAACTTTCAGATAATTAATTTCGAGTTAATTTTTTTATATGTTTTAAGTTTGAGTATTTACATAGGAAACTTTCTTCCAAAGAATAATGATGTCTCACTCCTTTCTATAACTCTGTGTGTGTGTGTGTGTGTGTGTGTGTGTGTGTGTGTGTGTGTGACTGTGTCTGTGTATAAAATTTCTTCTCTTAGGTAACTGACATATGGTACCTTGGAATAGGAGCTTCTAAGTCTCACGCTCAGCTGTACATGGTGGCTCATACCTACAGCTCCAGCCCTTGAGAGGCTAAGGGCAGACTAAGGTCCAGGTCAGACTGGGCTACAGAGTAAGCTCCTGCCTCACAACGAAAAAGAAAAAAGAACTCTAAATAGCTTCTGGGTGTGGATTTGTTGATGTAGAAGGAAATTTCTGTTACAGAATCCAAAGCAACCAAACCACTGTGTCTCCAAACTGGCTGCATGTTAAAATGATGTCTTAGTTACTGTCCTGTGGATGTGATGAAGTCTGTGACCAGGCAACAACCGAAGGAAACATTCAACTGGGCATTTGTTTACAGTTTCCATGATCATCGAGAGCTGGGGTGATTGTAGGCACACTGGCACTGGAGCAGTAGCTAAGAGCAGAGAGAGCGGGGAAGGGACGGGAGGGTGAGACAGAGACAGACACAGAGACAGTGGGAAGGTGAATGCTAGATGGGGTAGGACTGGATCTCATAAGGGCTCTTTGAAACCTCTAAACCCACCTCCAGTGACAACACCTTCTCCTACAATGCCACCCCTTCTAATCTTTTCTAAGAGTCTACCAGCTAGGGAGCAGTCACCCAAACATATGAGCCTATGGGGGTCATCATCATTCAGACCACCACAAATCACCCATGGGCGTTTATGAATAAGTAGAGAATTTATTGAGTTGACGAGATGGCCCTGCAGTCATGAGCATATACTGCTTTTGCAGAGGACCTGAGCTCAGCTCCTAGCAA
>CACVCL010028471.1:0-101417 GCA_902729485.2 Mus minutoides
TTGGGAAACCTATCAGATTCTAGGTTTGGAATTTCACAGAAGAAGGGGTAGTGCCACTAGACTCTTTGTCAGACAACGTACTCCAAGCTGAGAGGATGAAGCATTCCATTCTTGGTGCCCATGACCAAAGTGCAAAGGATCAGAGGGAACTGGGCTCACCCTTCCTGGCTGACAGCCCAGACTTAGTTCTACTTCACCAAGCTTTTAAGTCATATCAATGCCATCATCCGTTCTGTCCCCTGAGCTGGAGAGGAGAAATAGTCTTGCCCCTCTGAAGAAGATCAGCAAAGACTGACCAAGAAGAACTCCAGTGTTAAAGGGAAAGGTTGGGATGGAGGAATAATTGGGAAAAGGTAAGAAAAGCAAGGACACTGTGTCCAGGTTCTCTAGACATTGTGGTCACTTGGTCAGTGCAATTTATGTTCCTTTTTTTTTTTTTTTTTTGGTTTGTCGAGACAGGGTTTCTCTGTGTAGCTCTGGCTGTCCTGGAACTCACTCTGTAGACCAGGCTGGCCTTGAACTCAGAAATCCACCTGCCTTTGCCTCCCGAGTGCTGGGATTAAAGACATGCGCCACCACTGCCCGGCTATGTTCCTCTTTAACAGGGAAAAAGGAAGGAAGTTGGACTTCAGACAGACATTAGGACATTTTAAAGAAGGGCACTGTTTAAATACCTCAGTATCATATTCTAAGACACTTACTCTCCTCATGGTGCAAACTCTTTTCTTTGAGTTATCCTGACAAGCCCCTTAAGGGAGGATTGAAATGCTCATGACAAGGGTTTGCTAACATTCTCCACAGTGGTTACTGTGGCTGCTTGGACTTTTTCTCTCCAAGGTCCAGTACTCCATCCCTAACATCACTTCAGCAAACAACATCTGAGGCCAGGCCACACACACATACACACGCATGCTCGAAGCCTGGGCATGGTAGCACTTATATTTCAAATGGATTCTGACTTCTAGCTATAAACCACTAATGACATCTGATCCAAAGTCAAGGTGAGCGCAGTCAAGGAAGGCCTGATAAAATAAGCCTTTCCAGGAACTCACTCCTAGTAGTCTGGGTATTACAGCACACGCCTTTAATCCTAGCATCTGGAAGGCAGAGGCAGGTGGATTTCTGAGTTTGAGTTCCTGGTCTACAGAGTGAGTTCCAGGACAGTCAGGGCTGGAACTGAGAAACCTTGTCTCGAAAAAACAAAAACAAAACAAACAAACAAACAAACACTTGCATCTGTCCAATTCTGACTATGTTTTGTGTGCAGGAGGGCAGAGACAAATATGTGATATAGCTGATCACCCCTTCCAGGGGCAGAGAGCCCCCAACTAAAACTCCTACAAGCAAGGCCTTACAGGGCCACTCAGAACTCTGCCAACGGAGATATGCTCAGATGCACAAAATACAGTATAACCAGATGTCCTATTCAGATGACAAAGTCTCCAGAACATGACCTTTTCCTGAGGTAGACTCTACATTAGACCACAGCTCCATAAATACCAAGTGGTCTCCTGACAACTATGCACTCAAGGGGTGGCCTCTCGTAGAGCTGCAGTTGGCACCAGTCACCAGCCCGACACAGTGAAGGGCCATCAACAAAGCAAGGCCTGTTCTCAGCTGAGGACTACGGAGCTCGGTGCAGTCTTGTGCCTTCCAACTGCTCAGCTCAGACCGAACAGCCAAGGTTGAAAAATCAGCCTTTAATCTGACTCCACATAGGCAAACATGACACACAAAATCCCTTCTCCATGGGGAGCTGAGAATCAAGGTAAGCAGACTCAGATGAATATTTCTCCTCTGCAGCACACACAGAGCATGTTTATAACGGCATAAATGTGTCTTCCCAACTTTTGCAGAACAAGCAGCTTTAAAAAGAAATTACATCCCTACCATTAATTCCTGGGTTAGATTTTTTTTTTTAAAGAAAGATTTCATGGGAAAATGAAAAGCCGTAGTCTTTAGTAACACACAGAAACATTTACAGCTAAGGCGGTATCTCTGCAAGCAGCAAATAAATGGAAATGGGGGGAAAAAAAAATCACCTCTGCTTTCAAAGTGAGTTTACCTTCATGGTGGACTTCATTGTACGCTGGAATCCTCCACCTTCCCCAACCCCACCTCGATACAAACACATCCTGGGAGAGTCTTGAACCCCCACTCTAGTATTGATCAAGAGTTCATGCTTGAAGCTTGCTTACTGTACTGAGACCAGGGTGCATCTACTCAACGGCTCTCCCTTGGGCCATGCTTACATGGACTGATTCAGGCCAGATGTTTGCCCACCCATACCTTACATGCAACTTCACCACAGAAATGTCTATTCTGTCATTTCTAGAAACTTCTGTGAAATAGGTACTTTTATGTACCTACTATTGCTAAAACACTCAAAGTGAAAGACTAACCCATAAAGGCCCAGAGAAAGAAGTAAATAGGAAGCTATCCAAGGCCAAGGACCACTCCTAGGCTTGGCTGAATGGAACTTGTTACTATTTTTAATCCCAGAAGAATGCTGCTTTTTCTGGTCTTAGGATTTGGGGAACAACAGGAAATAGGGCTCTCAATTCTTCAGATGTAGACTATGGACTGTATCTTCTAACTCAAATACAAACTGATAAAGCCAGTTCAGCCCAATTTGGTACTTAGGATACAGGTCTATTTTAGGAAAGGACCTTCCACAACAGCCTGAAATTTGTCTTATCACTAGCTAGCTTCTCTACAGTGGACAACCTGGTGTGCACCGAAGCCATCAGGTAGAAGACGGTCTAAGATGACAAGAATCCAACCCTATTCCTGAGCCAAGGTGACTTGCCAAGGAAAAAAGGGCAGCAATGGGTTTAACTCTATCAAGATAAGCATCTCCTAATGTTTTAATATAAAGAATGAGCACTTCTAATCCAAAAGTCTAAATTTGCCTAATTCTAAAGTTAGGAGAAAGAGATGGTGCAAAAATGGAAATTTCTCTATCAAAGTTTATCTGATGGTCTCAGTCAAAACACAAGCACGAGTGAAGTGTGGAACACATGTCTACAGTCCCAGAGGCACTCGGGATGCTGATACAGGAACATTTTGAGTTCAAGGCCCTATCTCAAAAATTAAAAATTTAAATCAGACATATTAAAAAATATGTAACATTGGGGGCTTAGAGAGATGGCTCAATGGTTAAAATTGGGAACTGGAAAGGTGACTCAGAGTGAGGGCTCCTACAAAAGACCAAGGTCCTTGGCATTTAGTAAAGGTGGGGTGCAAAAGCACCCCAAGTTGGGTGAAGACTCAGCACCCACATGGCAACTCACAGCTGCCTGTGACTCAGGGTTAGAGTACTAACACCCTCTTCTTGCCTTGATGAGCTCCTTCATGCGCATAGTACACATAAAGTCACACAGGCATACAGACATACACATAAAACTAATAAATGTTCACTGTTTGAAAGTACCTTAAAATGATAAACTTAAGTACATGATGTATAAAGGAATCATTAAATTAGTGTTTGGACTTGGGTTCACCCCTAAAATATCCCAAAAGCAAAAACAAAACTCCATGTCTGAAATACTTCTAGTCTAAGAATTTCAGAAATAGGACAGTAACCTTGTGTTAATAGCTCAGATACACAGACGTGTGAGAAGAAAAACAGAAGTACTTCCCCACCCACCAGTCAGGTGTGTCAATACTAACATTTTCCAGACTGACTTTGCGAACATTCATCTCTTCCAAAAAGGCCAATGCTCTTGAAAAGAACACTTACTACTTGTGTTCATGCTTATTTTATATATATATATATATATATATATATATATATATATATATATATATATATATATATATANACACACACACACACACACACACAGAGTACATTGTTTTACATATGTAACTACTATGTAAAGGGTATTTTACAGGGTGACATCTGGCAATGTTTAGCTCATCTCTATTTTGAAACTCATACAGATACAAGGACTGGCTCATTCCTTTGAACTCCTATGACATGCAGACAGCCATACTCTTTACATGCCTTTGTTTTAAAGTCTATGCTACTCACACAGAACTGGAGTGACATGTTCACTAGAGTAAAGGACCTCTCTCATAATCCTGACTCATGCCAAGTCAGTTCCTAGAGGTGACCACTGAGACAGAATCACAGTCCACAATTACTTCCTTCCACAGAGCTCAGAGGTAGCACAGTCACCTGCCCAAGGGCCTTGGATGAGCTCACTGTCTTCCTTTGGTAGATGACAGATAGCAGTCATCATTGGCTTTATCGCCAGCATTACACCCTACCTGCTTTCCTCCTTCCTTGTGTGACACAGATGGGTGCTTTCATGGATTATATACTGTGCTCCACCTGTGTATTTACTTAAACCCTGTATTAATGTCAAGTTTTAGCCTATACCCCACCTTTGAGAATCTCTACTGAGCTTTAATTTGAACCCTGCAGAATTTACATAAATATGGGAGGACTGACATTGTGACGACAGGGACTCCCATCAATGAGCAACTCTAATACAGCATTACATTGGTGTTAATGTTTTATTTCAAGCTTTTAGAAATTTTTATGATTTTTCTTCATGAAAGCCATGTTTTTGTGATGTCAAAATTATTGGTTTTTGTAATATCCTAGTGAAAACGCACATTTTGTGAGTTATTCTCTCAGCTACATACAACCAGTAAATCCATGATGTTTATGTATGTATCATTCACCCAGCTTTTATTATGCTAAACTCTTGTCAAATTGCAGCTTATAGATTTGCTTTCATTTTCTTGGTAGAAAACTATCTGTGCAGGGGGAAGAAGTCCCATTTCTTGCTCTCTGTGCTGCATTACCTTAGTTCTGAGCAGCATTGATAGCAGGAGCCTCTTTAGCAGGTTCCTGTGTCCCCACTGGGCCGTACTATCACAGATTGGGTAAAACCCTTTCCCCCAGTTAAGAGGTTTATGCTACTATCTTCTCAGTTACCTTTTAAAAAATGAGCACTGAATTTGGGCAACTGTTTTTCACATCATCTGACATTTTTCTCCTTTAATGTGAAATATATTGAATTATAATATAGTAGCTCCCTTTTATCTGCTAGAACTAAGTTTCGAGAGTCCAAGGAAATCCTAATATATAGTACTGAACCCTATACATCATATACACTATGTTTCCTTGTATATACATATACCTATGATAAAGTTTAACTTATAAACTAGGCATAGTAAAAGGCAAAAACAACAATAAAATAATTATAATAGTATACTACCACTGACAGCAATGAGGACCATAATTAAATGATTGGCCATATAATTCTACCATAGTGTATCTGATAACCCAGACTCAGGGACAAGTAGTGTATACACCTCATAACAGGACAATTCACATCCTGTGACAGCTCTTGACACTGAGAATGATAGAAAATGTGAGAGTAACTCATTACTTCTAGAATTTTCCATTTAATAATTTTAGACATGCTTAACTATGGGTATCTGAAACAGAAACATTTAACAGAAATTCTTTTTAGATAACATCTCTAGATTTTATCTTCAAAGTAAGAGAAATCAGGTCACTCTCACTGGGGTCACCTGGGTAGCAGGCCACTAGGTTCTCATGGAATGAGCTTAGGATCAGCTTCCCTTCACTCCTGTGCACGGCAGTTTGTGTAAAACCGTGCTTGTTCTCTGTTGGCTTAGAAGACTACAGGATGAGAGCAACCGTCAAGATGAGTGTCAGCGAACTCTTAGAGAAGGCAGGAAGAGCACTGGTGTAACCACTGAGACAACCTGAGGATGACTGAGAACCAAATTTTGGGTTTGTGATCCAATTGGTCTCACTATTCCCTCTATCATCCACTGGTTTACATTGTTTTTCCAACTTCTTGGCATGAATATAAGCTGATTTTGGGTTCTCTCTTGGTAGCAAAAACTTGTAAAGCAATACATTTCTTCTAAATACTTCTATAGCTCCATCCTATAACTATAAAGAACATTTCCATTATTGTTCAATTTACAAACCCCATGTATTTCTTTGACTTGTGGTATGGCAATGCATTTAACTTCCCTAACATACAGAAAGGGTTGAATTATCACAGACAAATCCTAACTTTAACTTCACTGTAACGGATCCGATAGCGGTCGAGAGCCCACCCTCACGCTGTGCTCGCAGGCTTCTCCATTATTTCTTGGACTCCATCCATTTGTTTTATTTGAGACCACCTTGTTAGGATTTAAAATTACAATTAATACATCTTCCTGGTCTCTCCCATTTGAGAATTACCCTCTTCAATATACTAATAATTTGTTTTCATTAAATTCTAGTTTGTCTGACTATTTTCAAAGCTTCTCCAACTCTTATAAGATTAGTATCAGACTGCAATTTTTCTCTTTATTTTCAACTTTACTCATATTTTAAGTGTTACTCCTAAAACTAGCATATAGCTAGACTTTATTTTAATCCCAGTGGCAATCTGTCCACCAATATGTACTGTGATTTGCTGTCCAGTGGACTCAGTCATTCTCTTTATCTTGGGATGCCTACGGATAACAGCGTTTCTTTACTTACACCCTCACCCCTTTTGCAATGTTTGATTACTTAAGCACTAGCCTTTCTTGTTTAATAGCTTAGGGGTTAAACATTGTACTTCTTTGAAACTGAGTTCTTGTTAATATTTGTTTGTTGAGACAGGATCTCAGTATGTCTTCCTGGCTGGCCTGGACACTCTAGGCAGACCAGGCTGCCTTCGAGCTCACTGAGCTGCCTCCCGAGGGCTGGAGCAGAGGGCAGGGATGCATCACCACACCTAGCTCCTTGACATTTTGTAGCTGAAATGGTCCTCACCCCATGCTTTCCTAATGACCATACTGAGTCAGGTTCACCCCCTCCCTCCCTCTCCTGCTCCAACAGGAGAACCTAAAAGGCTTATCTAAGTCTGTTTGTTGCCTTGGCCTGCTTTGCCCATCATGTGCTTCTCCACTAATCACTGTTACTCTGACAGACAGACAGACAGACAGACAGACAGACAGACAGACAAATGGCTACACTTGTCTAATTACTCAGAAGTTTGTCATGTGTTTCTGCTGGGCTTTATTAGGGCAATTCTTTAGCAACTTTCCCTCTAAAAATCATTTTATCTTTGCTTGAAGGGAGTCACCAGCCATGGATTGATTGCTGTATGCAGGGGGGACCTCTGATGGAAATTTTTCAGCTTTTGTCCACCTGCCTCAGGACAGAACAGTCACCTGCTGTCTTCTTCACCTGCTGTCTTCTCTCGATACAAACTAGAAAACTGCCGGCCTGCTCCTGGAGGGTACAGCTCTTCAGAAGATCAGGACATGGTAGGTGTTAGTCTCCACTTCCTATCTCAAATTCCTGTCCCATCAGCTGCCCACACCCCACCCAGTGACACCCCTAAGTTAGTCAGACTGGGTTCCCTCACGGCCCTCACTATCCTGCGACCTCTTTGCTCCCTTTGAAGTGCAACTGCCATTAACATTAACTAGTATTTTCTTTCAAAGAAGCACCAGAGCCTGGCATCTAAACGTTTAAATGTAACCTGTTTTTTTAAACAGAGAAAATGTAGCAACTAAAAGTAGGATTTTGAAATAATTTATTTCATGTGTTAAAAGTAACTTCCTACTTAAAGAGTTGAGCCACTAAAAATAGAAATATATTCTAATAAAAGCCTTGCTTAATCATCACCCATTTCGGATTCAATTTCTATGTCTAAGGGAAAAAAATTTTTTAAAAACTAACAAGCTTTTGTGTTTCCCTTTTAAAAAGTATTTGAAAAAGTAGGTATCTGAATAGACCTAAGTCATCTGGGAGTTTATAAGAAGCCACCAGCTCCCACTTAATTAAGGAAGATAACAGGCCAACACAGCAAAATCAAGGATCCTCAAAATAGACAACTGGCCCACCCAGCTTTCTTACTGTAGTACACATTTCTCCCCAGAATGTAGAGACCAGAGGGCACTGCACTAGCCAATATCAGACCTCAGTAGATAAGCTGTGGCAAGACTACTAAATACTCTATCAGGGTTTGTTAGCCAGCACTCATATCAATACAGCCAAAGAGAAAAACACAGGTATCCTGATGGAGAAAAATGTTTTTCATGCTGCTAGAGTTATGTTTCTTTTTCTTCAGTTTTATACTCCTGCAAACGGTCACTAAGGTTCCGTGTCTGTCTGTTGCTGGCATGCAAATGTGTGAATGATCTTGTAGTAGTTACTGTTTTCCTGAGCAATTCTAATTCTAGTGACACAGCTTTAGATTTTTTAAAAGTTTTCTGTACCTGTAATCATATAACCAGTTTGTTCCTTTTTTCCTAACCTTGACATGCTCTGCTCGTTTTTTCCCCTGAGTTTCTGCAGAGTATGACCTCCACTACAACACCAAAGAGGAGGACAGCAGTCTTTCCTCATATGAAAGGGACAGTTGTAGGTGCTGCACGGAAGTGATGCCTACTGACTTTTTGCAGAAATCCTTTGCAGGTTAAAGAAGCTGCTTTTTATCCCTAGTATGCATGATCCCATGGTGAGTTCTATCACATATTTTCTTGGTATCTGTTAAGATGATTACACTAGTCTACTTTTGTAGCCTGTCAGAATGGGAGATGGATATACACTTACTTCTCAACACTAATAAGTTGGCAGTCCTAGGATGCCCAGCGCTGTGTTGTTCTATGCACTGCTGGGGGCAGTCCTAGGATGCCCAGCGCTGTGTTGTTCTATGCACTGCTGGGGACAGTCCTAGGATGCCCAGCGCTGTGTTGTTCTATGCACTGCTGGGGGCAGTCCTAGGATGCCCAGCGCTGTGTTGTTCTATGCACTGCTGGGGACAGTCCTAGGATGCCCAGCACTGTGTTGTTCTATGCACTGCTGAGGGCAGTCCTAGGATGCCCAGCGCTGTGTTGTTCTATGCACTGCTGAGTTTGGCTTTGACTCTTAGTATGTTCCTATAGAACAAGGTGAGCTGACATCAGAATGAACAGCTCTATAACCAACCCCGCTGTCTCTCTCCTAAATATGAGAAAAAAATAGAATGTTAACTTTACATGCTTGGTAGGGTAAACCAGTAGAAGCATTTGGCATGGTATTTTCATTATGGGTCTTATTTGTGGATCCATTTCCTTTTGACTACAGCAATATCTAATTTTCTCTCACCTATGTTTAGTACTGGTAAGTTGGATTTTCTAAAAATATATCAGTGTTGTCACAACCTGCAAAATTTTTGTCATTTTAACCTGTAAAAACAAGCTGCATATGATGAGTAATGTATCTTCCTTCTCCCCTTCCCCTATGTTTAAGACTACATAGCCTAGACTGGCCTCAAGACCTTTTCAACCTTAGCTTTCCAAATGTTCGGGACATAGCTGTGTGCCATTGTACCTGGCTGTTTTAGAAAAAGCACCAATGGTATTAATTTAAATAAACAAAGAAACAATAAATAAATTAGCCTGCTCTTCATAAATACCACTTGTCCTTTCAATGTTTGCATCCACAGGGAAGACTCTGCTATGTGCTTCATGTTGTATTTCATCCACAGGGAAGACTCTTCTATGTGATTCATGTTGTATTTCATCCATAGGGAAGACTCTGCTATGTGCTTCATGTTGCTCGTTTGTCCCTTGCTCATGGTTTTGCTTGACATCTGCCAATGCCCATCATCTCTTCTATGGAGGCCTGTGTCCCTGCCTATGTCCCTGCCTATGTCCCTGCCTGTGTCCCTGCTTTGGCCCTGGTGCATATTTGCTTTCTGTTTCCTCTGTTCTTCCTTCTACTACATCAAGACAGACTCAGGCTTATTCTGACTTTTATCAGGTTAAAGAAATTGCTTTTTATTCTAGTTAGCATAAACAGCACCAAGATAGATGTATTGCTCAATAATTTTCTTCTTCCCTCTTTGAATGTGTTTAAAGTTATTAATCTGTCAGAAAATATTTCAGTTATATACTACAAATTTAATACATAGCATTTTCTTTATTGCTGTCAAAACATTTTATATTTCCCTACTTTATGACCTACAAACATTAGAAGTATTTTCAAATTTCCAAATACACGGTGATTTTCTACTTACCTTTTTATTCCTATTTCTGATTTATTCAGACAGACTGTCTTCTTCACTAGTTGATCCAAAGTTGTTGATTAGTTATAGGATCACTGAAATTTCTCTACTGTGGTTATAAATTAGACCATTTCCTAAGTATTTCTGACCATTTTCACTTTAAACGTTGAGATTATGTTTATTCATAAGTTAACACAGGGCCAGTGAAAGGCTTCAGCAGGTAAAGGCACTGGCTGTGCAAGCCTGGCAAGCTGTTTGATCCCTGGAACCCACAGCAGAGGGAGAGAACTCTCACCTTCAAGTTGTCCTCTCACCATGTACACACACAATAACTGTTTTAGAAGTAAAAATGTGGGCTGGAGAGACGGCTCAGTGGTTAAGAGCACTGACTGCTCTTCCAGAGATCCTGAGTTCAATTCCCAGCAACCACATGGTGTCTCACAACCATCTGTAATGGGGTCTAATGCATTCTTCTGGTGTGTGTCTGAAGACAGCTACAGTGTATTCATACAAATAAAAATATATAAATCTAAAAAAAAGTTAAAATGCATAAATTGTTGCACTGACCCCCTCTAGAATGCTTTTACACCTGATCTCAGCCAAAAAGCTGCTACATGACCACCATGTGCTTTTTTCCTGCCTTGAAGTCTACTCTCAGAATACCGACACAGCATCAGTTTTCTTTCTGTTCTTTTAAGATTGGGCAGGAGAGGGGATGGTCTTCTCTATGTAGCTCAGACTACCCCAACACATGCATGCAGGCTTTCTTTTAGTGGTGTTTCTGTAGCAACTGCATCTGTGACAGTGCAATAGCTGCAGTTTTAACATTCAGCACAAACACTATCTTTATGCTTTCACTGAAGTATTTGGGTAACTGACATTTAATATGAATGTTAATACCCTTGCTTTTCAATCTGTCTTTTGTCTAACATTAGTTTCCCATCTGTCCTGGGCTACTTTTTGTCTTTGTCTTTATTGATTAATTCTGAATGTTTTGTTTCTCCTTCTAGTATTATAGAAGTAAAGTAACCCATTCTTTTAATTTTTTAGTGGCAACCTTTGAAAAAGTCAACATAAAGGAGTCATAAAAGTTAAACTTTTTTCCTGTCCCACGAATTCCTTCCCTCTGCCTTTACAGTCTTTCTGCATTTGATCTCAGTTTTTCAGACCCACTGACATCACTTGCTAAAGACCATCTACATAGTAACCCTACTTTCCCTCACAGCTTTCCTCTCCACCTTGCTTTCCTCCCAGAGCTCCCTAATCATCTGGGAACAGTCTTGCCTCCGCCTTAAAGCCGCCTTCTCACCTACTGCTGAGTTTCTCC
Source organism: Mus minutoides (assembly GCA_902729485.2). Taxonomy (NCBI): domain Eukaryota; kingdom Metazoa; phylum Chordata; class Mammalia; order Rodentia; family Muridae; genus Mus; species Mus minutoides. The sequence goes on from CACVCL010028471.1 coordinate 11,359, forward strand.
TCTGCTCACATCGTGAATTACCTCCATGTAGACTTGTTTTTACTCTGTTTGGGTTGTTTGGGGATTTTTGAAAAGATGGGTATCTCATCTCTAAGATTATCAGCTACCCTGGTTGTTCCACTCTCTCTCCCTACAACTGTAATTTGACACACCACTCAGTCTGCTCCCCTTGGTTTTCCACTGCTCCTATAAACCACCTGTCGGTGGCTCTCTAGTGAAGTCTAGGAATTTTCTTCTGCTCCACCTTCCAATTCCGTTCTTCTGATCTAATCAGCTACAGGATCCACCTGTCATATTTTTATTATAATTTATTAAACTTTTTATACCTTTAAGTTGTACTTGGCCCCCTTTCAAATGTGCCAGATCATTCGACACTTTCTATTACTTGTAGATAGTTTAAACCTTGCCTATTACTTGTAGATAGTTTAAACCTTGCCTATTACTTCCAGCACAGTAAGTGCTACCTCATGTATTCATAGGGCTGTTACTGCCGGTCTTTGTCCACAGAATGTTGCATGCTTCTCTTACAATCATGCCTTGGGGTTCTGGAAGTCCAGGAAATAAGTGTGATCCCTTTAAATACTAAAGTACAGAATCTTAAATGGGCTTGAACTTCTCAGCATGTCCCAAGACCTGAATGAGAGACTTGTGACTTCCACTTTCAGGCTGTGTCCCCCCTATCTTAGCAGCTCTAGGGTATAAAAAAAAAGTTCTGTTTTTTGTTTTTGTTTCTTTTCTGCCATGCAGAGGACAGAACCCATGGCCTCCTCAATGTTAAGCAGGAACCAACCATTCAGTTATACCCTGGACACAGAAATGTTTAATGCTAATCTGGTTTCTCCCTAAAGGTTCCATAGGCCTTGGTGGTTGAAACTCTTAGGATCATTTCCTGTCATTCTGCCCACACTGATCTCTGCCCTTTGTCCCTAGATAGACTACTGTTTGTCAAGTTTGCTAAAATCTCTACAGGGCAATTTCTGGGCTCCTGGATGCCCTATTTACAAGCTTTTTAGGAATCTTCTGGGCCAACCTATGCTTTCTAGGAGGCATATTAAAATCTTTTATGCAGAACTTGTCCAAGTCAGAAGGCTGGCCTAGACAACCTCCATCACCAGAAACCTGGTGCCCCTTCTATGATATCTGCTATGGCTGCCACTCACAGCAAAACAAGATCATAGTTCACTGGGTCTTAAATTTAAAAGAAAGATTATTGCCACATGACTAAAAGGCCAGCTGGGCCAGGGAAACAATTCAGAGCTGGACCCACGAGTCCCTCTTTATCTATGGCTTTACTTTTGGAGGCTTCACTAAGCGCTGACCAGCCAGCTGACCCACTGCCGTGGATGTATGGGATGACCTCACTTCCTTACCGAAATGTGGGTTCAGTGTAGTATGATTTCTGTAGGACAGTCAGATAACTTTATTACTGTATATTGTTACAACTTTATCATTAATTTTTCTTGTTTATTGCTCACAGTACCTAATTTGTAAATTCGATTTAATAAGTATCTAAAGGAAAAAACAAAGTACATATAGGGTTCAGCATTATCTGCAACTTTAGGCATCTAATGGGGATCTAGGAAAGTATCCCTCATAGACAGGGAAATATTGTACTCCACTGTAGATTAGAGGGTGAGGCAATAGGAAATCCTGTAGGGATACCCCCTATCACAAACTCCTGGAGCTAGTCCAGCACTCTAACCAGGAAGTGTCCGTTCCTTCATTTTTTGTAAAATCCCAGGTAGGAGGGCTCGGTTGGGAAGGCCTATTCAGTCCCCGCTTCACTGCCCAGGTAGGAGGCGCTTTTCCACTTGGCTTTCTGGTGAACAACATCAGCAGCGCTACCCTCTCTCCAGAGCTTTTTGCAAAGGTCCACTTTGATCAACACATTTTACTGGCCCAACAGTCCTACCTCCAACGACAGAGAACTTCTAACATATGGGAACTAATTCTTTTTTTTTTTTTAAAGATTTATTTATTTATTATATGTAAGTATATTGTAGCTGTCTTCAGACACTCCAGAAGAGGGCATCAGATTTTGTTACGGATGGTTGTGAGCTACCATGTGGTTGCTGGGATTTGAACTCAGGACCTTCTGAAGAGCAGTCGGTGCTCTTAACCACTGAGCCATCTCCCCAGCCCGGGAACTAATTCTTTTTATTATCAATGGTGATTCAAACTTCACTTTAGTCCTTTCTAAAAAGTCAGCCATTTTATAACACACCCTAAGCTCTCAAATATTACACTAAGAGTTTAGATTACTACAAGCACTTTGAAAGAAAAGCCTGACACTTTTCTCTAAAGCTGAACATATGCCTCTTTATAGCCCACAATTCCAGATTTAGATATCAGACCCAGTAGAAATATGTGTGCATGCTAACCAAAAGTCGGGGTGAGACCAATTATACCAGGGTTATTTATCCACACCAGCTCCTCCTGGAAGCTGGCCAGGTACTGTGATGCAGCCACACACTGGATGAAACACGAACAAATGAATGGACCAGAGCTATCTCAACCACATGGATGAATCTTACATACACACCAAGGGAAAGACAAATGAGCATATGTCACGTGATCCACTTCCATTATGTTCAAACACTGGCAAAGAGACTCTGATGTATAAAACAGGAAAGCAGGTATCCTTAAGGAAAAGCTATAAAGAAACAACAGGAACACAAAGAGAACTAGTTAAACAAGGTGTGCAGTTTAAATAAGTGTACTTCACTGTGGCTTAAGTACATGCACATTTATTTCAGTAAAGAATTAAAAATGTGCATACCTTGCATCCTGAAGGAGGGTATGACACCTTCAGAAACTAAAGACTCTGCCATGGAGGGCTGCTGCTACCACTATTTTCCAGTTCTAGCAAGCATATAGGACACTGGTGTCTCTAGAGAGAAATTAATGGAAGGTGTCCCCTTCTTGGAGTGCCCAGGGCTTTTCATTAGCCTTGCCTACTGCTCTGTTTGCTTCACTGTCTTTAAAAGTTCAAACAGTACAAAAGGTGGCCCAGGACTACCCAACTCACCAGGGAAGCAACCTGTAATGGTGAGGAGAAGCTGGGCTTCAAAGGCACAGCTAAAGTGGACCTTAGAGAAGTTCCTCCACAACTCACTAGTAAGACTTTTCATTAAAGGTTTTAATAATTCATTTATCCTTCCTCTCCTTCCTTTTCTCAATCACTGTGATTACTATGAAGTGACTTTTCTAACTACAGTACAGGAAAAGTACTGTATTAACTACAGGAAATACTTAGCCAACAGAAATAAAACCTACATCTAATTCCTATTCAGGAACAGTCTTCATGGAAAACAAAGTTAGTCTATAGAGCTGAACTGTATTGTTAAGCACTGAATCAGAAATTCCAGAAACCATGGGTATGGACAAGGATCTTTTACCCTTCTATATAAAATGAGTCATTCAGATGTTCCCACCACAAAGGAGTGGGACTTCAGGACGCACTTGCCATTTCTTTGTCAACAGTAGGAGAGTGGAAGAGAAAAGACGGAGAGGGTCTGGAATCTGACCTTACCAACCAGATCGCCCTGCCTCAGCCATTTCCTCCACCTCAGCTACTTTCCATGCTAAGCTCCTCAGGAGACACTGCCATGAGGGGAGGCAAGAATGCAGTCTCATCAACTCCTCTCACTCTTTAGCCTGACAAAAAGTCTGACTGAGGGAAGGGAAAACCCCATGCTAGCTACACTACAAGACAGCAGTTCTCACTGCTACTGTTACAGCACACTTTTAGTCTCCAAGCACAAAATTCAAAGCTTTTTAGAAAAAGCCACCACACTGTTCAAACTAAAAGTAATGTTTTGTTTCCTAGGCAGATTAGTTAGCTCCTCTGCAGGCCTGACTCAGGCCCGGCTGTATCCTGGGAAATGTGGGTGATCCCTGCTAATACTCCTCTGGGACCAGAGCAACAGTAAGACACATGCTCAGTCCAAGGCTATGAAACGCTTCTGCAGACTGAAGAGCCAGCATCCAAGCCCACACCCCTGCCCCAGGGATCATTTACACCTCTGGCCTCTGAGGGCAGCAAAGGGCTGAAGAAGCCTGACAGCCACTCAACGGTCTTGTCAATTTCTCAACTGCAGGCAGACTGGAGGTAATCCAAAACTCACTCCCATTTGGCTCTGGGATGGTTCTGTATTTATATTTGATACTCTAGGAATCCAGACTACTTTGAGCTAAATGACTATAGACTTGCACGGGAAAAGCCTCTCCATGAGCCCAGCAAGCATGGACTGTTACTAGGTACCATAACTGTTCTAGACCCTGGATACCTGGGAAAATCAATCAGATAACGTTCCTGTACTGACAGAGTTCGTGCTCTAGGGGAGACAATGATAAGCAGGTCAAATACAGGACCTATATCAAGTGGTAGGAATGAGGAGAGAGCTCTGCACAGGTTGGACAAGATGGAAGGGTCTCTGTCAACTTTAAACAAGATGATCAACAGATCTGAAGCAGGGCAGGAAGCAACTGCATGTCTATCTGGGAAAAGCTCCCCAAGTAAAAGCAACACATCCCAAAGCCCTGCCGCAAACACAAGTCTGACACCTACCGAGGTGGCCAGTGTGGCAGGAGAGAAGGGAAAGGAGGAGTGGAGCACAAGGATAATGGGGCCCAGGAGCTAACTGGCAAGGCGGACCAAGGATGGGACACAGAGGAACAGTCTAGAAGACAGGGGTGATGTCAGAACTGGGAGACCATCTCAAAGACTAGTGTTAAACAGGCTCAAGGTAACAGTGACAGAGGGATAGAGTAGATCTAGCAGAGAGTGAGTGAGAAGGGCCAAGTTCTCCCTTAGATAGCTAAGCTGATGGGATCTGCAAGGAGAGAGCAGTGAGTACAGATAAACCAGGGCTCACAGCCTGAAAGATGGAGCCACAGTACAAGAAAGGGACACTGAAGCCCACGGAGGAAAGGTCACACTCCTCGTTCCTGGGATCCGAACCCCAACCCAGGGCTGCTCCCTACTGTGGCTCCACAGATCGTCAGGACTGCCAGGCACACAACATGCACCAGGGTAGATCTGCTGCTGCTAAAGGACCACAGACTTACAAACACCACAAAGAAATCAGACCAAATCCTCGCTATTCTTGTAAAAGCCTTAAAAACCTAAATTTTAATGAAAAAAAAAATCCTCCATTTTTAAAAGGTTAGTTTTGTTAGTAAATAAGGGTTTGGAGTCTATACATAAACTAACATAGGCCTTGTCTGCTTACAGCCTGTCTAAGCTTAGGGTACAGAATTAAAGGTGTGGGTTCAAGAAGGTCATTTAGTTCAACTTATGCCTGTTACCACTATAAAGAGCTACTGACTTCCAGCACAGTCTCAGTGGGCCTTCTCTCTGACCAGCAAGACATTAACTAGTTGCCCATGGAGGTTTCCCTTAAACTTGGGCTTTCTGTCACTCTACTGAGCACTGACATATGATTACAACAAAGATTTCAAAAATCCTTCCCAAGTCTCAGTGAGCTTTCAAAGCCGTATGGAGTATAACAGAATCTACAAACGGTCACTGTCAGGAAATACCTTACAACAGGCAGAGAGGAAAACTCAATTACACTGGGCTGTGAAAGTGCCGGGGACCAGACGTGTATTCCATCCAGCCTTGCCTAAATAACCTCGAGACACATAATTTNTGCTGAGCCAACTCTCTAGCCCCCAAGACTAATGTTTTCTAAAAGTGACAAGTTACTGGGCAAAGTGCTTAAACTAAACTTTTCAAATGGACATTTCACCTAGTTCAACATTATAATGTTTTCATGTCATCAGGAAGAACAGGGACTTGAACCTTTGAAGATCAGGAGCCACCCCAGCCTGGTGCTGCCTGGTCAAGCTTGCCAACACGGTCTGAATGAGCTAACTTCGCATCCAACTACTCAGCATTTGTAACTTGGCTAAGAAACAGAATGGTCAACTGTCATTGCACTTTAACTTACATAGCTCTATGTGGCTACAGCTGTACACAGTATAGACGATGCTACTGTGGACAACTTCACACAAATTCAGATGTCACCCATTTATTTGTATGTATGGAGTTTGAAAGCCTGGAACAAAAACTTTTCAGAAAGGAATAAAATGCCAAGTACCTTCTTCCTGCATGGCCAAATTGTTACTGACTCTACACTTTGCCACTAAAACTCATTTTGATCTTCTAGTTCTGTGTCCTCCCTTGGGTAATTATTGTCCCAGCAGGATAGGCTTATGTGGCCCCATGGCCTGTTCAGAAAGCTGTACGGATATCACCTAGCAGGTGGCAACAGGAACAGATTCCCAAACTTTATCTGCTGGGCTTCCAGGTTCTCATGTACTGAATGGATAACATCCATACTTACCCTAAATATGGGTAATATTGTGTCTAAAATCACAGCAGTGTGGTATCTGATTCTAAATTGCAAGCCTTTTAAAATTAAGTTGGATTCAGATTCTTTTATACCATGAGACAATAGTCTCTCTAATCCACATGAGTACGGAAACCTGGGACTTCAAACCCCTAAGAGCCCCAACCTTGGCTTCCTTCAGGAGCCAGACAGTCCATGTTTGTATTGCTCATTAGAGAAAGAAACTCAGGCCTTCCCCATTGTAGGCTTGGAATTTATAGAGGGATAACACAGTGGATATTTTCCTTCTAGAAGCAAGATTTGAACAAGGAAAATCATAAGGACTGTTGGCTCTACCCCTTTGTCATAGGTCTATTCGTTATAGCTTCTGGGGATAAAAGAACGAGTAAGAATCCGGGCTCCAATGCTTTTAAAAGGTATCCCTGCTATACAATAATCCAATATTCCAATTAAATCATTTGCATGCAACCGTTTAAACTGAGTTTGGTGCTATATAATTATTGTAGCATGTAGAGTTAAGGCTCATTTCAGCAAAGAGCATAATTGCTCGAATGTGACTCGATTCAGGATTTATTTAAAACTCCCCATCAAGCCAGTGTTTAGGTGCACACCTGTAATTCCAGTACTTAGGAGGTAGAGGCAAGAGAGTCAGGCGTTCAAGGTCAGCCTAGATGACAAGGATGGCAGGCAGGACTACCTAAGACTCTGTCCTGAAAATTTGCAGAAAGAAAGGAAAAAAGGAGGGCAGGATGGGAGGAGGGGAAGGAGAAAAGGAGAGTGAAGAAAATGTTTCCCATCAACAAAAAATATCCATACATTATAATACCACTCTAACTACTTAGAACAGGTAAACAGAGCTCAAGTCCTAATTATGAAAATGGAAAGTTCTGTTGTAGCTTATGCCACATCTTCACACAAACCCACAGATCCCAAGTCTCTAGATCTCCTCTTCTGGCCCTCATTCCCCAAGCTTGGGATTCTGTAGGCCTCAACTAGCCCAGGAGCCGGGCAATCCAGACTTGCCCTGGCATCTGTGCTGACCTCTTAGTAGCGCTCCTCCTGTACTTAAACAGAAGGGAAGTGGCATCTCCAGGCCCTCAGAACAGGAAGCTGCTTCTAAAGAGAAACAAGTAGGCAGACCATAGTGGGCTGACCTTACAACGTTCATTAACACGTTACGACAACCCCCAGCAAATCCCAGAAATTTCTCTAGGTTTAGGAAGTTAAGATAAACAAGAACAGCTAGGAAAAAAAAAAAGTAAGGAAGTGGTGTGGATGGTGAGAGAATACTTAACTGTGAAGGGCTGTGTCCAATGTGCAATTCTTCAGCCTACAATGTGAGCCTTTACTCAAAATTCAACCCATGACCCCAACCCCCACCATTAGGCTTTAAGCAAACGAACGGCTAGCTTAGCAAACAGAGATGTGGGAGGCTCTAGGGATCCATCCAAGTTTCATTTCCTTGGTGTTTCCCAGTCCTGACCTCTGACCTGAGGACTGATTGCCAAATTGCCCTCTGTTTTGCACAAGATCTCACACTTCCTGCTCAGTTCCCCTGACCCCAGTGGTGAGTGGGTGGTACTATCTTCAGGCTAGAGATAAAGAAACCCCAGGTTCAGAGGTTAGGAGACATGGCCCTTCGGTATTCAATTGTCTGGAATCCAGGTGTGGGACTTCTGTGGTGGTTCACAGTGCAAGCCAGGCTCCACCTTGTTCCCTTGCCTCTCACATCCCTAAACACACATCCCACAAGAACAGTCAATACCAGTTGGCTACTCCCTACACGTGCTGGGTCTCCACTGCTGTCTCTCAGAGACAAGCAGGAACCCTGTTTTATCAGATGGGGAAATGGGAAACCTTTGAGAAAGCACTTGGTTAGCAACTGTCCACGAAGCGTGACACCTACGGGAAAGAGTCCCTGAAGCATCCTGCAAAGCCCGCAGTAAGCCCCGGTCAACTGGCCTCCCTTCCCCGGGCACTGCCGGGGAGCCTGGTGGGCCGGGACAGAGGGCGGGCCCAGTGCCAGGGCGCTTGGCCCGCCGGGCCGGAGGTGCCGACTTCCGCCCAGGCCTAGCACCACCGATCCATTCATCGTGGGCGCGGGAAAGAGACGCCAGGCAGGACCCCGGGTGGCCCCAACCCTGGCCAGGTCCCGCATCCTCGTGCCGGTTCCGCGAGGACCCGCCGGGAAACGGTGCTGCGGCCCTGCCGCCAGGGGGAGCAGGGAGCCTCATCCCGAACTCCGGGAAGTTGCTACGGCCAGTCCCGGACGGCACCCGCGGCGAGCCCTGTGGCCCCCGCCCGCCCCGTCGGGGCTGCCGACGTGTCCAGTGGCCACAGCCCGCAGCCCGGGGCTCTGGGCCCCCGCGTCACCAATCCAGTCTCAGCCCTCGTCCCAGGCCGGCCCACCGCCTTCCGCCACCCCCCAGCCCCCTCCGGCCCGGACTCCGGCCCGGCAACGTCATCCGGTGGCTTCCCGAAACTTAACCCCTTCCTCCGCCAGCTGTGCGCCGCCCCGCCTCGCCGCCAACTTTCTTAGCCCAACTTCGGAGCGCGCGGGCCGGCCCGACGGCCCGGCCGAGAGGGAGGGGTCGCCACGTCGCGCCGCGGGGCCGCCGCAGCTCCTGGCCGGCCAGCCGGCCGAGGGATCCAACCCGAGGGGCGCGCTCGGCCGACGCCCCTGCACGGGCTCGGCCTGGCACACTCAGCTCCGTACCCACTCGAGGGGCCGCGGCTACCGCCAGGGCGGGCGGGCCGGCGCCGCCGGGGGAGGGGCCGCCGCGGAGACGTGTCACTCGCGGCGCGACCGGCCCGGCGCCCCGACGGCCCAGCCCGCGCGCCTCCACCGCCGCTGCCGCTGCAGGGCCCGGCCAAGTTTCTTACCTGCAGCGGGAGACGCGAGAGGGAGAGCGAGAGGGCAAGAGCAGTCGTCGCCGCCGCCGCCGCCGCCGCGGAACCGCGAGAGGGGAGCCGGCCGAGCCTCCACCGAGAAACCGCCCCTGAGCAGCTGCACACACTGCGACCCTGGCGCCGTCCGCCCCGTCCGCCGGCCGCTCCGGCCGCTCGCTGGCTGCGTGCGCGTGTGTGGAGTCGTGGCACTTTCTGCCTCGGAGCTGGCGAACGGCCCCCTCCGCCGGGATCGCCGCCTCCTGCCTTCCCCACCCGGACCAGCCATTCATCGAGCTGCCTCTTCCCATTGGTTCACTAGCCGCCACTCTGTCGGCCTCTGGCCAATCAGATAGAGGAAGGCTGCGCCGCGGTGGCGACCATTGGCCAAAAAGGAGGGTCTACGTCTCAGCCAATGAGAGAGAGGAGGAGCTGCGGGGAGCCGCGAGGGGTGGGGCCAAAGAGGGGCGGAGCCGCGCAGCGCAACTCTCAGCTCTGCGCGGGGGCGGGTCTCTAATCCCCGCCCACCTAGGGAGGTCTTCTGCCGGTCCCGCCCACTCCAGGCCACCGCTCTCTACGTCACCGCTTATTCAGATTCGGCTCCGCCTAGGCCGATAGGCTGCGGTTCGAATCCCCTTGGCCTCAGGCTACTCTTTTCCTCCACACTGCCGGGCTGAGGTGTCAATGGGTGTCACCCTGAGGAGGATTGCACAAACCGTGAACAGGGAAAATGCCTTATTTAAACCCAAATAACGTCACACAAAGCACCAACCTCTGGTCTAAAGATAAGTTTTATAAGGGTCAGAGCAGGGAGGATGGGGGCCTTATCTATCCGTAAAGGCACTGCATTCTGCATTCCATATTTTCTTGAATAAGTGGAAGAATTGAGGTGGAAGACCTGGAAAGAACAAAAGAAATAGAGGTGGAAATTTTTATAGGAAAGGCCATTCCCTAAACAGAATGAGATACTATCCTTGTACAAATCACACAGCAGAGTTACATCCATCCTGTGACACTTGATTTCAGATGTTGGGACCATGAGGTTCTGGCCCAAGAAAATATGATAGCAACCCAGGAAATTGATCTAGTGATACTCCAAATATTAGCCAGCTACCCCTTTATAAAAACAAAAAAACAACAACCAACACCTATATTGAAGAGGGATGCATATGCCACCATGCACCGACTCTCTGCTTGGTTCTCTCCTTCCATGGTTGTTTCCAGGGATCAAAACTCAGTCAGACTTGCATAGAAAGTACTTAAAAGTAGTTTCCCTGTGCCATCTCATCAACCCAAAGGCCTCTCTTCAAAACCAGGTTCAACTGAAATCATTTAAGTTGAGGTGCTTTTCGTCTTCTTTTTTTGAGTCAAGGTCTCACTATGTGGCGGTCCCATAACTTGCTTTGTATAACAGGCTTGCCTAGAACTCAAAGCCACAGAGTTCCTCCTGCCTCTGTTTTCTGAGTACTGGCATTAAAGGCATGAAACACCATGCCAGCTTAAGTTTAGGTTATAACCATTTTAACCGCAGCTCTTAAAATTATCCCTTTGAGCCTGAGGCAAGACCAGCCTCTTTGAAATGAAGTTTGGTCTCTGTCCTCTGTCCCCCAGGCCCCTTTCAAGTCCACACAGAGTTTAGCATCAGGCATCTCTTTCTCTATTGCTCTGAGCAGGGTATGTCTGTGATCCTGAAGCCCACTCCTTTAACTCAGCTGCCTGACCAGTGACTCCTGGGTCTCCATCTTTACAGTGCTGGATTGTAGGTGGCACCTGGAGTTTTCACATTCATGCTGGGATTTGAACCCAGGGCCTTCACAGCAGGCACTTTACCCACTGAGACATCTCCCCAGCCTCTACGATATAGTGTTGGGTAAGAGGCCAAAGGACTACGACTGCCCCAGCCTCTGTGGCTGCAGAGTTCCTGCCTCAGTCCTCCATGAGCACCCTGTTGGCCATTGCTACTCGACAACTGTTGGTTTATAGTAAAACTGCTATACAGAATACAGCAGTTTCTGGGGAGAGAATACAGAGGGGTTAGGTTGAAACTAAACCATTTATTTCTAGTTTGAATCTCAGCAGTGTCTTAGGGAATTAATGATTAATCAGCAGGAATCACTACAGATCACCTTTCCATACTCAGTCATTTTCCAGAGCTGAGACTCACTTGAAATAAAATTTAAGGATCCCAGCTTCTGATCAGCAGTTGCTACCAACCAGTCTGGCTTGATCGTGGGCAAGGCATTTATCTCCCTGAGCATAAATGGACTTTAAGACAGTTACTCTCTCTTGTGGGGATAAGTAAGAACAGTTATTCATCCATTCAGTAGTGTTTGTTAGCATCCAGGGAAGACTGCAGGCTGAGCACGCAGCCGAAAGTGATATCCAAATCCACCAAGGGCCCAAAGACTTCTCCGTGGCAGGGCTGTTCTGCATCTTGGTCACTATTTGTCTTTAATTTTTCCCAGAAGCAGATCCTGGCAGGAGGAATTGGTTCAGATGTGGTAGTCCTTCACTATCTGACAGAGATTAGTTCCAGGACCATCTATAGCAGGTTGCAGTGTCTGGGGATGGGCAAGTCTCATATAAAATGATTTGCATAGAGCCTCTGCACTTCCTCCCATATGCTTCAAATCCTCTCTAGATGATATACACTGACTTTAATGCAACATGATGCTATATAAATAGTTGTGACACTATATTGTTTAGAGAGTCATGACAGGGGAGAAAAACCTGCACATGCTCAATACAGAAACAAGTATCTTGCAAATATCGTTGAGCCTCTGTTGGCTAAATCTGTGGCTATAGAACGGTGGGTTAAAGGGCTGACTGCAATTCACTGAGGGAGATGATCTGGGAAACGTTGATGGAGAACTGGGATGGGAAAGAACCAACAGAGAGAGCACGGTATCAAGCAAGCAGCCGCTGTGGGGTGGGAACAGCCAGGGCCTGTGTCACTGAGGATACAGCAAAGCCCCTAGAGAATACACCCCAGAGATTCTCCTCAAGAGGGATGAAGATGTGGTTGGCTATTCATTACTCATTCTTTGTACTTGTTGGCTAAAAGGCTCTTCAGCAGGGGGAGAATCTAACACACCTCATACCTCCGTCAGCAGAGAAAGAAGGGCAGGCTAAGGGCAAGAAGTCCTTAGCAGGCTCATGAGTGGCAGAGGGTGCGGCGGGGGCCACTATCATACCATCTACATAGGAACCTGCTCCTGGCACAGCGCCTGCGCAGAGGAGGAGCTGACAAATACAGGTTCTGTAAATATTATCCATTGGGCAATAGGCTCGCAGAGTCCCCAGTGATGAGGAGTGTTTACAAAAAGGGCCCTCTATCTGTTCCTTCCCCTAATTCAATATTTGGTTCAATCACAATCTTCATCTCAGGATGGAATAGCATAACATGGCGTGAGCTACGCCTTCCCTCTGCCCCTGCCCCTTCATCCTCTGTCACCCTCTAGCTGTGCTGTGAGGACTCAGGTCCCCAGCTCCCCTTTTCCAGGCTTGACCTTGACTATCCAAGGATTCCCTGGAGAAAGTTACCTCCAGGGTAGATGAACAGAAGACACCATTGAGGGGAGTGAGACATTCCGGACTTAAGGATTTCCAACACAAGCTCCAGTCAGCTAAATCCCACGTACCCCCAGCCTCATGAGGAAGATCCAATGTCACAGTCCAGCCTCCCGATGCCATCTGCTCAGCAGACTCCAGGCTGAATCCTAGGAAACAGGTTCCTGCTGTCCACAGATGGCAGTCTACCATGTAGAATTCAGACGTGGATAGAAGATTTCAACACAAAGTGGCACTGTAGTCAGAAAGGCCTGGGGTCGTTTAGGAATGAACGCCAGGCAGGGAGTTAACCTGAGACACAGAGAGGAGACCAGCAAAAGCTCAAAGGGAATCTGGAAGGTACCTAGGCTAAGAAGCATGGACCTGACAAAGAACAACATGGTCAAAAGCTAGCTGCTTAGAGACTGGGATGCCCAATGATGAGACCAGAGAAGACTGACCAGGGCGAGGAAAGGGAGGAAAAGACTGTCTGCACTGCTGATCACAGGAGAGCAGGGGAGATGCACATGTTCCATAGCTTGATAGAGCAATGATTACACAACTGTAGCAAAATTCACCAAGTGGTACACTCTTCAAAAGGCTAACACTTTGTAAGCAAATATACACCTGTTGACCAGACTCCAAAAAGGGACATATATTAGGTTTTAGTTACATGTGTATAACAAATAAAGCTTTCTTTTTAGGAAAAAAAATGACTAAGCATAGTCTATTAATTCATGACAATGTTTTGTTTTTTGATTACTAAATTGTGGTGTTTTTTTTTTAAAGAGTGGGCAGAAAGATAAAGATATACTACAGTTTTAAAGGTGGTTTTGCTTTGTCAACAACTGTAGAAAGATAACATACGAAACAAAAACCCTCATTTAAAAACAAAAAAGACACACAGGGCTGGAAAGATGGCTCAGAGGTTAAGAGCATTTGTTGCTCTTGCAGAAGACCTGAGTTAGGTTCCCACACTCACAGGTGGCTCACAGCTATCTGTAATTCCAGTCCCCGGGGACCCAGCATCCTCTCCTGACCTCTGCAGGCACCAGGCATGCAGGTGGTGCTCATACACACACACACACACACACACACACACACACACACACACACATGCCGGGCAAAACACTCGTACACAGAAAATAAACAAATAAATAACTTTTTAATTTATAAAAAAAGGCAGGGTGAAATATACAATTTGTTTGGGGCTTACCATGAGCTATGCATTGCTTTAAACACCCTACAAATGTGTAAACTCATCTAACCTTCAGAATGGACCAAATGGTTTTATAACCATCTCCAATTTAAAGATGAGAAACCTGAGGCTCTGGGAGGGTGAGTAACCTGCCCACTACCCCAAGGCATTGTCAGAGAAGCAGTGATTGGCTGCAGAGCCCATATACATAAAGATTGCACACTGGAAGGAGCTCTGTGCCTCTGGGAAGAACAGAGGCTCTTCTTCTGGTGGTAGCCCCTCAACAAAGGGTTGGTGCATGACATCTACAATCATTCTCTCAACATGATCTTCAAGTAACAGAGACCCAACTAGGCTGGGGACCCACTGGGTTGGGAGAGGACCCATCAAAATAATTCAACTAAGAAGTAACATGAGATCTTGGAAGGGTTCAGATGGGGTGGTTTTTGTGTGTTTAGAAGGTGATGGAAACGGGGTTTGGTGAACCCAGGTGAGGGAGAGATAGGAGTCATCTTTGAACTGAGGGATAGGGTCATGTGATGTCACTTCTGGGACAGGATACTTAGCACAGTACCCATGGTGTTAAATAAAGGCTCCTGAGGGAAGTCCTGAGGGAGGTACAACAGGCAACGCCTCACTTGGGCTCCACCACACATTCTGAGACACCCAACATTGGGTGATTGCATTCCACAAACAGCTAAGAATGTACCACATAAACTTAAGACAGTTACAGCATCATTAGGTCATACAATAGGACCATTTTGTATATGCATCAATATCTGTCATTACACTATTGTTTTGTGGAGCTGACATTCAGGGTCTGAAGCAGAATTTGGAAGCCTAAGAGTACCAGCTGTAGTGGTATGAATATGTTTGGCCCAGGGAGTGCCATTATTTGAAGGGGTAGCCTTGGAGTAGGTATGTGGTGTAAGCTTTAAGATCCTCTCCCTAGCCTCCTGGAAACTAGTCTCTTCCTATTTGCCTTTGGATGAAGATGTAGAATTCTCAGCTCCTGCTGCACCATGCCTGCCTGGACACTGGCATGCTCCTGCCTTCATGATAATGGACTGAACCTCTGAACCTCTAAGCCAGCCCCGATTAAACGTCCTTACAAGAGTTGCCTTGGTCATGGTGTCTGTTCACAACAGTAAAGGAGAATCTGCAGTCCTGTGTCATTGTAAACCACCTCTATGTGGAGATGATCAAAACAACGATAGTTAGTATTTATTATCTTTGTTTTTAAAATCCACCTCATGGCAAATTTTAGATGATTTAATTTTTAATAATGCTTGTGTTTAATACAGTCCTCAAAAATTTCCCCAAATATAGCAATCAGCTTTCTTTTTTTCTTGCTTTTTTGTTTGTTTGTTTGTTTGTTTGTTTGTTTCGAGACAGGGTTTCTCTGTGTAGCCCTGGCCGTCCTGGAACTCACTCTGTAGACCAGGCTGGCCTCGAACTCAGAAATTCGCCTGCCTCTGCCTCCTAAGTGCTGGGATTAAAGGCATGTGCCACCACGCCCGGCAGCAATCAGCTTTCATAAGTGAACTAGTTCCATTTACATCACTGAGCATAGTAGTCATCCAGACCACAGGAGGGATGGGGGAGGGAAGAGAGAGAGAGAGAGAGAGAGAGAGAGAGAGAAACAGAGAGAGAGAGAAACAGAGAGAGAGAGAAACAGAGAGAGAGAGAAACAGAGAGAGAGAGAAACACAGAGAGAGAGAAACACAGAGAGAGAAACACAGAGAGAGAAACACAGAGAGAGAAACAGAGAGAGAGAAACACAGAGAGAGAAACAGAGAGAGAAACAGAGAGAGAGAAACAGAGAGAAACACAGAGAAACACAGAGAGAGAAACACAGAGAGAGAGAGACAGAGAGAGAGAGACAGAGACAGAGTTTGATGAATGGGGCAGGATTTTAAAATATTAGAAACATTGAAATACTAAGTCAGGTACGGTAGTGCACACCTATTATCTCAGCCTGGGGAGGTTTAGGTAGGAGGAGCATGTGTTTGTGGCCATCCTGGGTGACATACTGAGATTTTACCTCAATCTCCAAATTCCAAAACATAATAAAGAAAACTAATAAAACTAGGCAGGTTGATTTATGTGTGTAATTACAGTAGTCAGAAGGCTGAAGCAGAAAGATTGCTGTAAGTGTAAAGACAGCCTGGAATACATGGTGAAATCCAGGATATTGTGGGCTATAGAATGAAGCTGTATCTAAAAGAAAAAAAAAATCTATGTAGAAAACAGGAAAAAAATCATATATCATGCATGTGTGGGTTGACATGTCCAGTCCCACTGAGGTCAGTGTGTCGCTAGGCAAGGTATGATTGCAGAAAAAGACCCTGAGAGAAAGGCTTAAATACTAGGACTTTATCCGGAAGATGCTGATAAGAGTATGCAATGGAGGAGCAGGAACTTGAGATAGTGGGAGAAAGCCAGTACAGAGAGCATCAGAGAAACTTCTGTAGTGGTCCATCAAGGCAGCATCCCACTGAGGGGACCCCAGATATAGCATGGAATGTGCCTTAGGAGGAGACAGACTGAGACGCAAGGAGTGAAGTTTTAGAAATAAATTTATTTAATAATGTATTTAGAGTGTGTCCACACAGGCATGAGCATACACATGCAAGTCAAAGGAAGATCTGTTAGTTCCTTCCACTATGTGGGACCTGGGATTGGTTGCAAGTCCTCGGGTTTGGCACCAAGCACCCGAACTTGCTGCGTGAACCGTCTCAGCAACCCAGGAGAGGGGTCCTTGCTCTCCAGTGTCTGTCTAGCCCTGGTTTAAAATTATGCCAGTAAGCATGAACTCACTGATGTTTCCAGCCCACATACCAGAGAAAGCACTCAGAAGAAGGTAGCCTGTGTTTGTAATTATGGGCACAGGGCTGACAGAGGGGATGTGGGCAGGACACTAACAGAGTCGGCTTCATAACTCAGAGACAGTCCTTGAATGAATTGACAAACGAATGAATGAAGACAGGGCCCTTTATACTTAAATTTAGAATTTGAAAGCTTAAAAACAGACTTAGTACCCTTCTACTCCCCAGTCAGCATATGCCTGCTGTACTCTTGCAAGATCTAGAGTAGAGAATTTGTGTGATCTCTTAGATAATTTAAATTCTGCAGCTGTACTCCTCAAAACCAGAGTAATATTATACACAGAAGGCAAAAAAAAAAATCTCTAGACTATAGTGTCTAAAAAAATATAAGACAAAATAAAGTAGATAGTAAGTTGAACTAAGTTACTAATATATGAAGTTTTTAGTGGTGTTGAAAGGTAACTTAGATCAGAATATTTGGTTTGTTGCGTTGGGTAAGGTTGGGAGTGAGCTAAGAGTCCTTTTGCAAATGTCAATACTTAGTCCAAAGGCTGGCTTTAAGTTTCCAGAGTAAACAGAAAAAAAAATGCAATAATAGATGACTCCCACCATTACGTTGCTTGTTTTCTGTAATACTTTGCAAATTATCCTTCACCAGTCACAACAGTGAAGTGTCCTGACTTATCTTCAGGTTAGGGACAGGAAGCCCAGTTTCAGAGAAGTACAAAGGCTTGTCTGGACCTTCCTACTCATAAATGACAAAGTAATTTTTTGACAAATTCAATTTTTGAAGACCAGCATGTTTCCAGCGTTCATCTCTCCATTGCCTCCAAGGATCCGTCCGTGGAGAGATAAACAGGTTCAACAGACCCTTCAGGAGTTCATGAAACCCTTTTCATTTCTACCACCTCTTTCAGGCTCCAGGCTGTAGGTGTGTTGTGTGTGTGTGTGGGGGGGGGGGTCCTTACACTTACTACCCTTCCAACCCTTACTCCACCCTAATCCCTTCCAACCCTCCAACACTATCTTAAAAAGGTAGAGAGGAAAGGAGCATAGATCTCTTTAAACTACTTCCTAATGTTTAGGGGTGTTTGGTTCCTTGGGGCAAGTCCAATCTTTGTTGTCAGGATCTCCAACTTTTTTTCCTGCTCATCTCTTTGCTCATGACCACTTGACAAACAGCAGCAACAGGAACAGCAGCAATGGAAACAGCAGGAGGAGGAGCAGGAGGAGGAGCAGCAGGAGGAGCAGCAGGAGGAGGAGCAGCAGGAGGAGGAGGAGGAAGAGCAGAAGGGGGAGCAGCAGGAACAGCAGAAGGAGCAACAGGAGGAGGAGCAGGAGGAAGAGCAACAGAAGGAGCAGGAGGAGCAGCAGGAGGAGGAAGAATAGCAGGAGGAGCAGCAGGAGGAGCAGCAGGAGGAGCAGAAGGAGGAACAGCAGCAGGAGCAGGAGGAGGAACAGCAGGAGCAGCAGGAGTAGCAGGAGGAGGAGCAGCAGCAGGAGGAGGAACAGCAGGAGCAGCAGGAGTAGCAGGAGCAGGAGGAGCAGCAGGAGGAGGAGGAATAGCAGGAGGAGCAGCAGGAGGAGCAGCAGGAGGAGCAGCAGGAGGAGCAGAAAGAGGAACAGCAGCAGGAGCAGGAGGAGGAACAGCAGGAGCACCACAGGAGGAGCAGAAGCAGCAGCAGCCATGCCCCTGGGCTGTCTCAGGGCTCTCCCATTTATATCCTCTCAAGAGTCCCCAGAATTCCAAACACAATCTGTTTGCAGCTGGCAAAATTCACAGCCCTCCTAGAGTGTGATGCAATCATACTTAGCAGCTTGGACAATCTGAAGCAGCCCAGTACCCCACACCTGGGATTAAAACAACAACAAAAATTCATATGACTGATTTTTTTTTTTAAGAAACCAAAATTCTCACTACATTTCCCTCTTTTAGTCCAAAAGATGGCTTTCTCTAATATCAATAAACTCTGTACAATAAGAACTATTATAAGGACTATTGGGTAAGAATTATATTTACAAGGTCCAATCCACTTGTATTTGGCAAACTTGGAGAAAGTATTCTACTATCTACCCTCTCATGGTGAGTTCAAAGTTCTGCACCTAAACCACTTTCTTATCATAACTTGCATTTATCAACCTAAAAACACCTTTTTAGGCCCTAAACTTTTTTGTAGGTCCTAAACAACGTAAGCTTTTGTCTTTTACCTTTAATAAGAAAAACTGTAAGACTATTACAATCTAATCTTCAACCCCATCGGCGACTTGAGAAGGATAACTATTACCTGAGTAAACAGAAAGTGTAGGGTAACCAACTTCCAAAACCATAGAAAGGACAGAGAGTGTTGGTTGCCTGGACAGTCACCCAAGGTTCCGCTGTATCCTTGGGGGTGTTCATCTTTGGCCTACAGGCCCAGAATATCTGAGAGACTTTTCTGTTTAAATAACTGGCCTACCTTATCTCTGCAAAGTCGGAGAGTTGACTTTCCAGTGTCTGCTTGTCCAGTTTGGACAGCCTGCTGTCAGTTGTTGAAGTAAGGGCAGCTTTCTGCCCAGTGGCTAGCTTTGCCATGGTTGAAGCAAACTCCATGCCCATCATCTTCTTTGAAGTAGATTGGGGTGCTGCCGGGAGTTGATTGTGTCTCTCTGTCAGAAAAGCCTTTTATTATTAAAATATCTTAAATGCCATATTCTGTAGATCTCTGAAATGTTTGAAGACCATCTATTTACCCATAGTACATCTGAGTAGACAATGTTGCTTGTATCTTGCTATTTACTATCCTCTTAACTTTGAAAATATATACAAAAGAGTCAATAAAGCTTATTTCTGTAATTAACTAAACTAGTATCTAACAAGACTACAAGTAAGATTTATAGATGACCATTAACTTGCATTTCTAATTATCCTAAACAGTTTGCAATAGTAGTTTACATAAGACTAGAATTTTACATTACATTTTTGTGAGTTGCATAGGTATAATACATTAAGCAAGAGTTGAAATAATCTTACATTTCTATCCATATACAATAATCCATACCAACTTAAAATATTTGAGACTTGTTGCTTTCATAAAAGGACATACAATAATCCATCCTTTTGCCAGACCATTCTTTGGATATTAATGGGCAGATGGAAAGCTGTCCGAGGAGTTTTGATTGAAGCTGGGTGTAGTGGCACATACCTGGAATCCCAAAATGTAGGAAGTTGAAGTGGGAAAATCCCAAGTATGAGAGCAGCCTGGGCTATATAACAAGATCCTGTCTTTAAAAAAAAAATGTTTAGTTGTTCAAAGACTCTGTCTAGTTGTACTGTTTAGCCATGATATCCTGAAATCTACAGAATCATACCCAGTATTATCAGATAAGGGGAAGTACCATTTCAGAGAAACAACGGTCCTGATGTCAGCCCGGCTTGACTAGATACCACACATTGGATATCATGGACAACGTAGACAACCAAGGGTAATTGGTTTGAAAGGTACAACGGACCTTATTGTTCTATCCCTGAGCAGAAAGGATGTGGAAGCCTCTTAGCTAGCCAAACATCTTACCCCCTCATTAATATTACCAGAAGAAGGGATTTGGCTCGATGGTAAGGAACTTGCCCTAGCATGCACGAGTGTCCTTTGTCAATCACCTGCCCCACAAAATAAGTAAGCAAAAGCAAAAGGGTTGCCACAGGTGGAGAGCTGTCATCCAGAATTCTGTCAGTCATTGCTCATTTGCTTATTCGTTCACTCAGGGATACAGTAGTCTCTACAAGTAGCTAAAGACTTGGACAGAGAGGGAAACAAATAGGCCCCTTTGTCCTCCGCTAGTGTCAGGTGGTGGCAGGCAATTGGTTTAGGGAGTAGACAAAGTTTCAGCTGTGGGATATCCTCCACTGTTAGTGCACAGGACAAGGGCCGTGAAGAAACTATGACAGCCTGATCTGGCTTCCACGTGCCTCCCTTCTCTTTCCAGTCTATCCTTCCACAAGCTTGACCCATAAAGCCTCCACTTCCAGCTTGTTTATACTCACCTGCCGAAGCTTAAAATAGTCCTCACTGGAGCCAGTTTCTTGCCTGACTTCCATAGACCTCCCTCCTCCCACCAGGCTGCACAGCCTCTCTCCTGTGAACACCTCAGGCAAACCCACCCCACGAGGTCATTCCCATCTTCTCATCTTTCAAGCCCTGCCTTTGGGCATTTACTGCGTGACAGGGACCTAAATTTTCCTAACACCTTCCTGGAGGTGTTTTTGAGTTTGAATTGGGTTCTGACCTTAAGAAGCCCATAGAACAGTGCTAAATTCTTTTACCTTATCCTGGATCCCCCTTGAACGATGTCACACCGGATTTATGAAGAGACACTGTGTCCAGGAAGCCACACTTCAGCAACAATAATACTGGATTTGTTCTTTTTCCTCTTGAATTCCCTGTGATTTTAGTTCTGCAATAAGCAAGTCTCTTATAGCTCCACGAAGTCCTTTCTTATGTCTATCTTAAACCACTATGTCCTGGCTGTCTGCTTATTTCTTACAGTCTTAATCTTTGTGGCTTTTTGGCAGAGCTGAGCCCCCTGCTCCGTGCTGGGCCTCTGCTAAGGGATCTCGATGCGGGTCGGGGTTGATTAATAAGTGCCTGGCACTTAAACCTTATTATTGCATCTCCTCTTTCGGGTTCATCCTTCCAGACTTAAAAACCGCGGCTCCTCAGCCCTTCTTCCCCACTTCAGCACTGTGTGGCTCTCCTCAAACTCTGCTAATCAGCCTTTTCGTTCTTTATTTTTTAATCATTAGTGAGAATTTTTGAAGAAGAGCCTGAAGCCAGAAGCAAAATTCTAAAAGGGCCCAGGAGGGGGACTGAGCTCCGTCTGTGTCTCAGCCTGTCAGGCGCTTACCACCAGCTGCTACAACAGCACCATCCCAGCTCAGCATAACCCTCCCCACAACCCATTTCAATTTCAACTGGAGAAGTCAGATTGTGGATTGCGAGGGGACAGAGCTTAGCCTGCGTGGCAGCAGCCCTCTTTTTCTGACTCTTGTTAACCATCCTCATCAGGGAAGACCAGGTCTGGGCAGAAGTTTGTGAAGCAACTTTGATGCAGTCAGGTTTCATTTCTCCCTCTCGCGTCATTTCCTCGTGTGTCCACGGATATCCATGATGCTCGTGGGGGGGCTCTGTGGGTATGCATATTTGTCTGGGTGTGACAGATGAAGGGGCGAAGATGCAAGGCGCGTTTATACTCAAGTTTCAGTGACTTACTATGCAATACTTTTCAGATATTTTGGCCAAATTATCTCCAAGGGTGAGTAAGGTAGACACTGAGATTGAGGGTTTGGTTGTAAAGCCATCTTTTCCAGGCCCACGTTAAAGCCAGGTGTGGTACGAGCCTGTGATTACAGTACGAAGAGGCTGAGGCAGGAGGATTGGGAGGCATGGTGGCAGCACGTGACCCACGATGTGGCTACAGAGCTTGAGGCTGCTTGTTCCCACTTGGCTGTGGATACAAACGAGGAAGGGTGAATACTGGCATTCGACTTATTTTCTCCTTTTCATTCTTTCCACCCGAGCCCACGGGAGAGTGCCTGCCACATTCCGGGTGGGTTTTCCCTCTCGGTTAATCACCTCTGAAACACCCTCACAGACACATCCAGAAGTGTGCCTCAATCCAAGGCGATTCTGAATATAGTCAATGACCACTGAGCATCACAGACACTCATGTGATCTCTAGGTTCTCCAAAACACATCCGGAAAGTCAAGTCTGCAAGTATCGTCAAAATGAACATTTTACTGCAGTTTGGGGCTTTTGGTTAGTCTTTGTACATGTGTGAGTATGAATGTGATTTTTCATGTATGTAGTAGGGACTACTGCAGGCTACCACGCTTCCTGCTTATCACTCTCCATTTTATTCCTCTGAGACAGGATCTCTCAGAGTCTGGGCTAAGCTGATGACCAGTTTACCTAGTGATCCTCCTGTCTCCATTCTTCATAATGCTGGGCTTAGAATGCAAAGTCATGTCTGACCCTTTTACATGGGTGCTGGTGTGAAAACTCAGGTGCTCATACAGCAAGTTCTCTTAGCCTCTGAGCCATTGCCCCAGGCCCAGCTTTATTGCAATCTCTATAGCATAGAAGTAATATGAATGAATCCAGATAGTAGAAGAGACTCTACCAGGAAAAGTACAAAAGGGACCTGGAGAGATGGCTCAGTGAGTGAAGTGCTTCCCTGGCAAGCATAAGGACACAAGTTCTATCCCCAGCACCCACATAAAAACACTGGGCATAGAGGCACATGCTTATAACCCCAATGTTGGGAAGGTAGACACAGGAGGATCCTGGGGCTTGCTGACCATGGAACCCAGACCAATTGGCAAGCCCCACGTCCATAGAGAGAACCAGTCTCAAAAAAAAAAAAAAAAATGATGTCTGAAAAAAAGTGATACCTGAAGCTTGGCTTGATACCTGATATATATATATATATATATATACACTTGCACATAACTGCTCAGGCATATATATATAATTACACACACATATACAACACATGCATACAAGGAGAAATACCAGAAGAAAAATACATGAAACCCCAACTTTCTGGTGTGATGTTTTCATCTTTTCCTTCTACACTATTTTCTTTTTATAAAGACATTATCTAAATACAAAGTATGTAAAAGACTGGCTACTATGTAGAGGTTCTGATGACATACCGGGCTGCATTAATCAACATCTAGGGAACTGACCCCAAGTATCTTCCAGTTGGAGAAACAGGAGCCTGGGGGAAGCCCCACCACGAACCTGGGCCTTCAGAAGAGGAGGGGTCAGGCAGGGACTAAGAGTGTTCTGGAAATGGACTGGGTAGTCACTGGAGGAGGAGCAGGGCGCCTTCCTGCTCTGCCCGAGTTACTTAAGACAGTGGTGGTGGTGGCTGTCACTGGCAAGCCGCACACGTGGCAGTGAGCTGGCACTTTCCAGAATGACCCACCCACAAACCTGGTCTTCCTGGCACTGCTTCAGCAGCGCAAACAGTAACTCCCTAAGACTTGCTTGCTTTCCTCCAGACATGAAAACCAATGAGATCCGGGTTTGGTGTGTTTTAGAAAACTCCATTGTGGTTTTGGTAAAATGCGTGCCCATACCAGGGCCTTGCAGCCCACAGTCTGACAGCTCTGAGGGTGTGGGGAGGGCAGAGCTCTCTAGCTCCGTACCTGGCTGGCAGAGGTGTCTTCCCCAGCTCCTCTCAGAGCACAGGCATGCCTGCAGGCAGGACAATGCCCTCCTTATTCCTCAGTCCTCACTGCCTACTGGACACTGAGGAGCCTTTGCTGCCACGGCAAACATTCGGACCTGAGGCCAACAGGCGCATCTTGGGCGGATTCCTTCAGCCACTGGGTGGAAAGGAGCCATGTTTATCCCACAGTGTCTCCTTATGCAGAAACATTCAGAATGAGAAGATACACAGTGTGTAGCCCAATGTCAGTAAATGTTTCTTCTCTCAATGCATGACTTGTTTGTGGAGGCTGCAGGTCACCATATAGCCCAAGCAAACCTCAAACTTCATCTCTTCCTGCACCATGCACCAGGGTGCTGGGATGGCAGCAGGTACCACCATGCCTGGCTCGGTGCATGATTTTTTTAACATCTGATGTGCTCCAGGGCTAAGGCTGAATTAGTGAGCTTAACGGATGCGAGCCTCCTGCTGAAGGTCTGGATGGCAGCGGAGGAGCCTTGCACAACAAGCAGGAGCTCTCTAACAATGGCCTCCTCTGGCCTGCAGGCTTCTCTTTAATTGTCCTCAACTGAGGTACAAGGCATTCTGGTGAAATTTTTCGCAAGTAAATAATCCTTATGTTGTGCTGCTGTGCCTGGTCATTGGAACAGCAGGAAGAGTTCTCACAAGTAGGAAATGCCTCTTTGTCCAGCGTATCTGCACTGTATACACTACCTGCCCACTAGACGCTTAGTAGCTTCGAGACCTGGGATTCTGGGCTCATGGGTATCATTCTGCATGTGTTCAGACAACACCCACATTACTTAATAAGAGCCCAAAGCTCCAGGGCAGGAATGCAGAGGAGATCCCTGGGTGGAAAACACAGGAAGACAGAGTATCTCTGGTATTGCAGACATGGCGGAAGGCTCTAACCATAAAGCAGATTAACGTGATGGAGAGGAGTCGGGGGAAGGGACTATTTAGTGCTTTGACAGATGAAACCTAAGTCATCTGAAGGAAACAGGTACAGCAAAGGCCCAGAGGCTTGAAGATACTTCACAATCTCAGGGAACAGGGTGCAAGTTGATAAAGATGTGAATAAAAGAGAGAAAAAGAAAGTCGGGCACTGGAGAGACAGCCCAGCAGTTAAGAGTGCTCCATGCTCTTCCAGAGGACCCATATTTGGTCCCCAGCACCCATGCCAGGAGACTCACAACCACTTGTAACTCCAGCTCTGTGGGATTTGACATCCTCTTCTGGACTCCAAAGGCATCCTCAAACGTGCTGGCATACACACACAGACACATGTACACAAGTGAAAATAAAAAAGGAGATTATGTTCTAAGTTTGGTATATGAATAACTCTTCTCTAATGTGTTTAATGCTTTATGGTGGGTTTTGAGCATACACTACTATCTCAATTTATCAATCTCAATATCCCCATTCATTATACAGATAAGGAAATAAGCATTGAGTTTCTTCAAGATCACAAAGCTAGGACGTAGTGAGACAAGGACGATGATCAAGATCTGTTGGCACAACACTGAGAACACCACTCACATTGCAAGAGGGCCCATTTGTATCCATGCTTGGAGATTACTCAGTAGACAGCCTGTGCCACCAAACCTAGTGGTTCTGTACCATATTGGAGTTATTTTCTTTGTATTTATGTGGTTTTCTTTTTTCCTAGGCTAAGGGTTGGTGGGGAATATAAAGAACAAAGATTTATTACTTGGGCTGTGATTGTAGCTCAGTGGTATGAGGTGTATTGACTGGTTTTGTGTGTCAACTTGACACATTCTAGGGTTGATAGAGAGAAAGGACCCTAGCTGAGGAAATGCCTCCATGAGATCCAGCTGTAAGGCATTTTCTCAATTAGTGATCAATGGAGGAGGGCCCAGCCCATTGTGGGTGGAGCCATCCCTGGCCTGGTGGTCCTGGGTTCTATAAGAAAGCAGGCTGAGCAAGCCACGTGAAGCAAGCCAGTAAGCAGCATCTCTCCATGGCCTCTGCATCAGCTCCTTCCTCCAGGTTCCAGCCCTGCTTGAGATCCTGTCCTGACTTCCTCCAATGATGGATTATAATCTGGAAGTGTAAACCAAATTAAACCCTTTTTTCTCCAATTTGCTTTTTGGTCATGGTGTTTTATAGCAGTAAAAGAAACCCTAAGACAATAGGTTAGGCAGGTAGGTATTAGATGATAAAGACAGAGTGTTTCCTAGTCCTTGGTGAGCACATGAAATGTTGTAGTTAAAAAGAGACAATATAGCTGGGTGTGACTGTACACATCTGTAGTCCCAACACTTGAGGGATACAAGCAAAAGGATCAGGAGTTCAAAGCCAGCCTCTGTTACTTAGAGTCCAGTGTGGGCCACACAACAGTCTGTCTGAAGAAATAAAAGAAGAAACAGTACATAGAAAGATAGTAGATGATACAAGTACATGTAGGTATTTGTTTCCCTCAAGGATATTTGTGGCCAGTTTACTAAGAATTGGAGATTAGAGCTGCTTTAAGACTTACAGGGATAGATACACACACAGAAATCATGTACAGGAGCTTATCACACTAAAAATCTAGTGTATTATAGACCATTATGAGGGCTTGCCGTCAGTAACTTGCAGTTTAAAAATGGGGATCCTTTATTATACTGTAGAACAAAAGAGAATCGCACAGGTAAAACCTTGGTAAATCGAAGAAAGAAGAAAAAAAATCATCTAAAATATTCCCCATGAGACATAATCCCTATCATGTGTGTGGTATACTTCTTTCTATTGTCCTCTAGTCAAGCAGCACGTATGTATATATGTATTATATACCATTGCGTACACCACAAATACACACGTTATTCATGGGCATTTACCTTCTTGGAATATAAACTATATGCTTTAAAACTCATGCATTATTTTCAGCTCCTTTGAAATTGTGTGTATGTGTGCACACACGCGTGCCACAGTGTGCAAGTGGAGGTCAGAGGACAGCTTGGGCAGTTTGTTTTCTCTTTCTGCCACTTGGGTCCTAGGGACGGGATTAAGGTCACTAGGCTTGGAGGCGAGTGCTTGCTTTCAGCTGCTGACCCATTTCACTGCTCCAAACCGTGTACTTGGGAAGTGCAAGTCAGGGCTCTGGGTATAGCTCGGTTGGTAGAGTAGCTGTCTGGTATCCTCAGTGCCCCTCAAAAAAAAAAAAAGGTGTGAACCTATAAAATTGGATAAATGTATGTCAGTCATTATCAGATAAAGATCTAGACTATTCCTTTGCCCCACAAGCCTGCCTTGACCCTTCAACCTATCCTCCTCAGCCTCCTATTCAGGTGGCTACTGAACTCACTTCTGTAGCCTCAGGCCTGTCCAGCCTGTTCTGGGAGTTTGTGTTCATGGAATTATACATATGCTCTTTTCCTTCCAGCCTCTGTTGCTCAGCAGGGCATTTTTGAGATTCATCATGTGATCCTGTAAGTGTCAACGATTTCTTCAGTCTTATTGCTGTCTTATATCCCAATAAAAAGTTCACCAGAGTTGGTTTATCTCACCATCTATTAGTGGACATCTAGACTGCTTCTGGGTTGGAGCTATAGTGCATAAAGATGCTATGATCGATTGTTCTGTGCAAGTTTTTCTGGTGAATGTGTGGCCTTTATCTTTGAGAAATGCCCAGGAGTAATGTGGGTCCGTAGAATAAGTGTGCATGTTTAACTTTACAGGAAGCCAGCAATATTCCAAAGTGAGAATGAAGATTATGGCTGAGTAGCATTCAGGTCAGCACTCAGTATGTATGGCTGCTTTCTTGACTTTAACCATTCTGGTGAGGATGTGTTGGCTTTAATCTGTACTTCCCAGAATTTCCTTAATGATGGTGACCATTTTTTTATAGGCAAGTGTTTTCGTAATTGTGATAGGACACACTGCTGTTTAAGTTCATAGTGTTCCTCTGTTACCCACAGTCTTCATAATAACTATATTAATGGCTCCTAATAGTCTAACAAGAGAATTCTTTGCAATTTACTTAATTACCCTTCTATTAGACATTTAAATAATTTCCAATTTCTCATAATTCTAAACTGCACCAACATTAACATTTTTAGTCATAAACTTCCCTCTATGTTTTAGAGTTATACATTCAAATATATAATATGTGTATTTCACATATTTTGGATTATTTTCTCCACATTAATCATAGGCATGAAATGATTTGTTGTAAGCATTTTCATGGGCTGGGATGTAGCTCAGGGAGAGACTGTTTACCTAATACACATAAAGACTTGGAGGTGTTCGCCACATCACACATACACACACACACACACACACACACACACACACACTGCTTTATCCTCTCCTTCCCTCCTCCCTTTCCCCTCCCTCTCCTTGCCCCTCTCCCACTCCCTCTCTCTCCCTCTCCTTGTCTCTCCTCTCCTTCTCTCCCTCTTAAGACAGGGTCTTACTGTGTTGCCTAGACTGGTCTTGAACCTATTGGCCTCCTGCCTCCGTTTGTCGAGCGCTTGGATTACAGGCAGGCATATGACCACACACTCTTGCCAACTTCCTTTAGATCTCTGGTTATGGGTAAAGAGATGACAACACTCCTGGCAGAGTGTTCTGATGCCATAGGTATCATGCTGTCTTGAGCCAAGTGAAAATGGAAAAGAGAGGAACTCTGGAGGGCTTTGTCTCTCCAAATGACCTACCAAAGGTGACCAACCACACTCTTCCAGAATTCCCCCACATGAAGTGTCTGGTTGGAGGAAATGGAGGAGTTTGAGGCATACTTTCTAGCCATACTCATTTTTGTGAGGTTGTGTGTGGATCTTGGGGGGAGGGAGGGCTCCAGAGGGGATGCTGCTAAGGAGAGAGGACACCAGGAGGGGAGCCAAGGTGGGAAGTGAAGTCCACCACAAAGCCAGTAAGGGAGTTGGATTGATCCTATTGACGCACGGCACGTGGAAGGCTGGACGAACTCACAGCATTGTGCAGGGTGCCCGGAGAGCATCTTAATTCTGTCCACCAGCACAGACCCTTCTCAACCACTCCCCAAACATTTGAGCAAGAGTTTTGCCTCACATGGTATGAGCCCCACCTGCACATTCTTCCTTCAAGCAGGAGAGGCAAACACAGAAGAAATGTGCAGAGACCATTAACACCCATGGACAATGTGAGAAGCCTCCCTACATGGGAGAAAAAGCCTTCAGACCAGGTTTCCAGGCCTCTTCCTGAGCATACCCTCTGGCATGTTTTCTAAAGGTAACCCTGACTGAACTCCAAAGGGCAACCAGCAGAACGCCTCCACCTGCCCTGGGACCTTCCTCTTGCCTGCTATTCCCAGATCTTCCATGATATTCTAAGACAGCTTGTGTTTCTCTTTCTAACTGTGCCCTTTGTGGGCTTGGGATGTAGCTCAGGACAGCATCTGTCTCGGATGGTTTCATTCCTCAGAACTTAAAAAAGCCAGGCCAAGGTAAGGTCTGAGCCAGGAGTGGTGTGGTACAGACCTGTAATCCCAACACTCCCAGGAAGTAGAGGCAGGACAATCAGGAGTTCAAGGTCATTCTCTGCTACACAGTAAATTCAAAGCCAGAGTAAATTATATGAGACCCTTTCAAAAGAAAAAAGAAATAAATGTGACCCTCTCAAGGACATACAGTATTTCTTATTCATGTCTTAGGTTCATTTCCCCTTAGCCAAGGACTTGGGAAGCATTAGTCTGGGGTTCATTCCTAGGGGGATACTGGGCAGAACTGGCAGAGCTGAGATAATAGAGGGAAGCCGGAAGAGATGGGTTATCAAGCCATCCCAGTTGTGGGCATGAAGGATTCAGTCCTAGGTGGTCCTCTGCCATTTCCATTAAGTGTTCACCACTGGCAGAGGGTGTTCAATGGGAATGATTGACCATTCGTGACTATGGTCACCACCTGCTGTGGGCAGGGTGTGCTCCAGCAGCTGGAGAAAGCTCCAGTGCAGGGATATATAGGCTTGGCAACTGGAAGTCAGGCTGCCTTCCTGCTGAGGTAGAGCTGCCAAGAGGCTGTGGGCAGGACCCACCACAACACCAATAGGGAGGCCCCCATCATGGGCTCAGGCTGGCCAATGAACAGATCCTCAACAAAGTCCAGGCTCTGCTCCCTCTGGCCTCAAAGGTGCAGCTCCTGTTTGTTCTCCAGAAACCTCAAACTACTGCCATCAATTGGCTGGAACTATTTTAAGATCAAACCCAGGAGACCAACACTCCTCACTTGCCCTCAAAGTACATTGTAGTTCCTGGGCCCACAGTACCAGCTATATCTGCCCACTTGCTAAAAATGTACGTTTGTGGGTTTCACCCCAGACCTACTGAACCAAGATTCCTCTGGTGGAATCCATGCTCGAGACCTACTGTGCAGATTCTAAATTTGAGAATAACTCAACAGGCTCCAAAGAAAGAGAGTGTGTGTAATTTTTGAGGATGGAGCACACGTGGAGGTCAGAGGACATTCTCTCCTTCTACCATGTAGGTTCTGGGAATCAAATTCAGATTATTGATCTTGGCAACAAGTACTTGTACCCACATAGTTCATGAATCCATTTTGAATGTTCTCTATGATAGAATCCCGAAGCACCAGCAGAAAAGAGGCCCGAGACCTCGGGAAAAGGTTTTATTCCACCCTCTTTGATGAACCCTTTGCCTTTTAGTACTATTAATGGTAAAGTATTCCTAGTTATTGGTTACCAACCATGGAATAAAGCCAGCTACCACAGTAGACGATAACCTAAAGGTTAACAGTGCTGGATTTCATGGTGGACTTGTGTCGCTGTTTCCTAAGCTAATTTTTAATTATTTTGCTTGTTTTGAGGCCACAGGAGGTGGACAGGGAAGGGGAAAGTCTGCATGTTGCAGTGGGTGAAATGGGGAGCAGTCAGAAGGAAGGAAACAAAATGGCTGCCCTGGAATTTTAAATGAATCACAGAAAGTGTGACAAGCTGAGGGGTACACATTAGTCAGTTGGTGGGGGGAAACCTTAACAAAGATAGGATTGGTTTAGTTGAGTTGGCCCAGGGTAGGTGTGGTCAAGGATTAGAATGGCAATCAGCAGAGGTGATGTCACACCTGGTCTCACAGGCTGACATTCTACAAGGTAGATACAGTTCATTGCTTCTCAGCCCCTCCTGTCCCACCCTGTTCGCTCATATCAAGCTGCCACAGTAGTAGTATGACATCACAATGTGACCCATTCAGAGTCTTGGGACTGATTTATCTCAAGGGTCCAGCATATATATTACTGTCCGCATTGAGTTTACCTGCAGTTACAGATCCAAGGAAGACGCCTGCTACTGCCTGCCCAAGTGCACCTGGTGAGTACTGATACCTTGTCCCTAGGCCCCCAGGACCAGGACACAGCCAACAGCTGCCTTGGAGCCCTCGTGTCACGCTAGGTCGGAATGGGTCCAACGGGTAGCCAGGAATATAAAGGAACGAGCCCAAACTCCTCTTGGGAATGTTGGCATAGCTGTGGCATACTGATTCCTAGCACTGATCTGAGAATTAGGTTATTCTTAGGCTCGCCACAAATGATCAGCAGAGCTGAGGACTGTGTTCTGTGCTGGGTGTGCACTTAAAGAAGGAGAGTAACCTGAAATGTGTATGTGCTCTGCACTAACTGTCCCCAACAAGAGTGCTCTGGAAATTAAAGCATGAACTCCTAGGCCAGTCTGGCCTTCTGTCAGCCTGACTGGGGACAGGGATTCTCAACATTAGTAGGACATTAGACTAAAAGATCTTAAAGATCATTTCCAGATCCCACATGGCAGAATTCCCAATTACATAGCTCGCTTAACTTGTGTGAGCGTGGACAAGCCAGGCCTCCCATAACAATGGTGTAGCCTGTGTTAATTTGGCAGAGCTGGAACGAACCCTGGAGATCAATTACACCTACCTGCTGGGTGCCACATGGTCACCATGGTATAAGCTGGCTACCCGGGTTGGACTGATACAGGGTTAATGCACACTGAGCAGATGAACGAGGGAGCTAGGCCTGGGCATTAGTCAACACTCAAGTTCTTCCGTTTTTCTTACAAAACTATCAGTTTGATTATGGTGTCAGGTGTAATGGCACGTGCCTGTGAGCTCAGAACTCAAGGGGTAGAGGGAAGAAGACCAGGAGTTCAGAGTCATCCTCGGCTGCATAGTCAGCCTGGGCTACATGAGACCTTTTCTCAGAAAACATAAAAGATTATAGCTATGGCTGGCTTTGGGCTCATGACCACCAATGTCCCCATTTCAGGGGACATTGAGAATGTTATATAGCTGGCCCAATGTTAAGGTACCCGAGAAGATGTCAACAAGCATTCAGTAACAATGCAAGTTTTGTTCGTGTCAAGGAGATCCAGCATTTCCACTTGCAGCAACTTTCTTAGCCTGTACAAATAACATTACCTAATCACATCTCTTTGGTTCTCTCTCTCTCTCTCTCTCTCTCTCTCTCTCTCACACACACACACACACACACACACACACACATTTTTGTTTTTATGTGGCCATTTTTTTTTGAGTCCAGGTCTTATATAGCCCAGACTATAAAGTGATCCACCTGCCTCTACCTCCCTAGGACTGAGGTCACAGTTGTATAGTGACCACGTCAACCTTTCTTAATCTTCCCTTTGGACAAGTTTACATTGTCTTCCTGATTCCATATTCTAAGCCCCCTATAGGCTTTGTCCAAGATGGTGTCAGCTTCTCTACACACTGCCTGTTTCAGTGCCTGGACATTTCCTTCTGGTGGGATGGCACAAAGCAAGTATTTCCACACCAACAGATGTTCTGGGCTGAGGAGGAAAATATGCTAATGGAAATGAGCCTTGTCTAATTGTGGCAATTTCCCTTCTGTGTGCCACCCTGAAATAGTAGCCATGCCCTGTGCTTTTTTTCACACCAGGGAGCCCCAAATTGGTGGCAGAAATGAGGCTACAGAGCAGCCAGTGGATAGACTCTAGAGCTACTAATACGAAGGAAGACCAGCTTATTCAGTATGTGGCGCGCAGGGCCTCTGTCACTGACCTTGATTGTTGAACTTAACTGTTCTCCACTGTTGAACTTGAAGAGCCTTATTTAACTAAAAGAAAACTGACCTCCAGAAAATTAACAGAGGACCAGGCTCCAGAGCATGTGATCAGACCTCTCGAACTCAAATCTGAGTTTGTGTCTGATGTATCTGATAGCCAGCACTGGTCAATAGAGCTTTCTTCAGTGATGGGTCTGTTCTCTGTTTGTGCCAACCAGTGGGGCAGCCACTAGGCCCTTTGGGGCCATGGAGCCTTTAAAACGTGGCTAGTGAGGCTGAAGAACTGCATTTAAAATTTTAATTTAGATCACACTGCTCTTCTTGGCTACAACTAACTAATGAGCTGGACAGGGTAACTCTAACTCTCTGCTTCTGTGATGTCATCTCTGACCTCAGCCTCTTCCTCTCCAGAGTGCGCTCTCTCTCTCTCTCTCTCTCTCTCTCTCTCTCTCTCTCTCTCTCTCTCTCTCTCCCACTCCCAGGCTGCCTACATTCTGGGTTTTCATTTTCATGTGTTGCTTCCCGGCTGGTACTGTTTTCTAGGTCATCTCATGGTCTCCTTTCTTGGCCACAGTTCACTAGGAGGGTTTCAGAAGAGGTCTCCTCTTAGAAGGAAGGCCCTCGTTTGTCTGTATCCAATCCCCACTACAAGTCATTCGTCATCGTTCTAAAACCATCATCTCTGTTTCACCTCATTTATTGGCATCTCCCAAGAGTTTCAGTTCCCCCAGAGCGTGGGTGCTGTCTTCGCACCCGCCACCTCATGCCTGGGACAGTGCCTGAGAGGATAAGTGCTGAGCCAGAATCCTATCTAAGCCAATGAACATGCTGTAGGCAGTCGCTGTAGTGATGGGAGGTGGTTAGCTCTGCTGTACGTACCCTTACTGGGTACCTGACTAGGTAACCCCGGCAAGTAGCTTGGTGCAGCAAAGGTTACTTATTTCTCTCAATTCTACGGCTCTCGTCTTGGTGTGACATCAGTGAGGTTCACTTAACTGCATTCAGCTATAACAAAGGTTGAACTAGGTGGCCCACATAGGCCTCACTCACATGCCTGAGGTTTCCAGTTCCTCCAGGTAGCATTCCCTTGGAGGTAACTTGGGTTTCCTCATAGCATGGTTAACATGGTGGGGGAGGGGGATATCATATTTTAATGTGACAGTTAGCTTCTGAGGGAGAAAGTAGAAGATGCCAGTTGTTTTCACCACACATATTGATCAAGCCAAGCTATGGAGCAAGCTGAGATAAAGGGGGAGAGGAAGTTCTTCTTTTTTGGGGGGGGTGATCAGAAAGCACATAGATTCTGAGGGAGCCTCCTTTGCAGACAAACCTGGGTACTACAGATACACAGAGTCCCCACTGTCCTTCAACCTTTGGGCACCCCTTAAATCCAGTTCTGCTGGGTCTGATTTCATTCTTAAGTCAACCACAAGAGAGTCATGACTGCAGGTCAGCGGGTACTCTCAGAACACAGCCCATCAAGGCTGAGTTTGCTCTTAGGTTTGTCCCCATTCCCACCAATAGGCTTCCTTCCCTTGAGGTAAGCATTACCCTTCTCTGCTGAGTCTCATGTACTTGTCCCTTCCCTGTCACCTGCACAGGTGCCCACACAACAGCACGGTGTGACTAACTTTTGTGGGACTCTGTTCTCCAGGCATGATGGGGCCACTCATGGTTCAGAGTCAGCAGCTATGATTATCTTCACAGAACCCTCACAAGTTTAGGCCCATTAACATTTCTTCTTGGAGGAGAAAAAAAGCCTCACGAGGCTCAGGAAAGGCAGCTCACACACGGGACTTGAAGCAGCCCATTAGGCTGCACATGAGACTCTGGGGAGATGCATCAGGAATGGGGCCTTTCTCTGCCCCCCTCATGCTGTTTAAGGAGTTGTGCTTGCTGGGGGGCTTATAGGCACAGTGAAGTGGTGTAACACCCTGTAAGTTACCCACGCCCTTACGAGTAATCAATTAAGCTCATTGGGTCACCAAGTTGGTCTTGGGTGCAGTGGTTTCTTTGGTTTGTTGTTGGTAGCTTATCTGAGGTAAATACATCTTTGTTAATGTCTTCTCAGGAAATGTTATTTAAAAAAGAAAAAAAAAAAAACCCAACCCACCATCCTACTCTCAAACACAGCCACACATTCCTTCTTTTCTTTAACATTTGGTTTGAATCATGTTCTCCCCCCCACCCCCACCCCATCCCCTTGTAAAATTGGTGGGTGAGGCTTTCACAGATATAGGATTAGAAACCAAATTCAAACTGCACATAGTCTCTGACATACGATGGTTTGAAGTATGATATTTCAATCTTTTTTAAAACGCTTAAAAATGTTATAAGAATTTTTGCCTGCATGCACATATGTGTACCACATGCATGCCTCATGCCCACCAAGACCAGAAGAAGGCACCAGGTCTACTGGAATTGGAGTTACAGTTGGCTGTGAGGCACCATCTGGGTGCTGGGAATCAAACCAGGGTCCTCTGCAAGAGCACCAAGTGCCATCAACTATCTTGATGATGGTGTGACCGCCACATGCACGCAGTAGAAGTTGCTCCTGGAATTCTGAATTGTGATCTCTTCCTAGGCAGATGACATGAGGTCCGGTTGTTTCTGGGATGCTGGGCAAGGGTCATGAACTTCAGTTTCAGTTAACCACTTGTTCACATGAGATCATGAGATGAAACCAGAGACTGTACAGGATTCTGCACTCAATAGCATACTTGAGATATTTCTCATCTTATTGAAATTATCTTTTAGTTTGGCCCAACTTGGTGTTAATATGTTTGAACATGATTAAGGAACACTAAGGCATGGTATTCAGCAAGTAAGGTTCTTAAGTGCAATTTCAACTTACAGTGTGCATATTGGGATGTAAACACATAAGTCAAGGATCATCTGTAGTTTAAAAGAATTTTCTGGATGTTGTGATACCATCCTTCAACTCCAGGTACTTGTGAGGCTGAGACAGGAAGATCATAAATTCAAGAGCTGATGGACTATGTGTATAGCTAGAGGTTGACCTGGGCAACTTGGACTCTAACACAAGTTAAAAAACAAAAAAACGAAGCTGAGCGTGGTGGCGCACACCTTTAATCCTAGCACTTGGGAGGCAGAGGCAAGTGGATTTCTGAGTTCGAGGCCAGCCTGGTCTGCAAAGTGAGTTCCAGGACAACCAGGGCTATACAGAGAAACCCTGTCTCGAAAAACCAAAACCAAAACAAACAAACAAAAAAACCGTGAAAGGACATAGTTCAGTAGGACTGTGTTTGTATAGCATGTGTGAAGCCCAGGATTGAGTCTGCAGTACTGAAGAAGAGGAGGAGGAGGAGGAGGAGGAGGAGGAGGAGGAATTGATTGGAGCATACTAGGCCTTTGGGACTGACTATATTCAGGTCCTCAAGTATCGATGTCAAGAAGGGTGTTAGACACCCTCAGTTCTTCCTCCCCTAAGGATCTCTCTGGCAAGATCTACTCCCTAGAAGAGATGCCCTGTCCCTATGCACTAAGCAACCCCAGCAGAAAAGGGGTACCATATCTCCCCCAGACTTTCCAACAGAAGTTCCAGGGTTCTCTGGTTGGTCCAGGTAGACCCAAACATCCATATACAGCAGTTACTATGGGGAAGTGGGGATGTTCTCCTGTGGCCCCAGCAGAAAAGGGGTACCATATCTCTCCCAGACTTTCCAACAGAAGTTCCAGGGTTCTCTGGTTGGTCCAGGTAGACCCAAACATCCATATACAGCAGTTACTATGGGGAAGTGGGGATGTTCTCCTGTGGCCCTGATCACTGTGACTCCCTGAAGCCAAACGGTGGGTTGGTCCCTTCCAAGTCATGTGAAATGATATCAGAAAATAGTCTTTTTTTTTTTCTTACTGGAGAGGAAGAAAAGTTACTAAAAAGAAAACAAGAACAACAAAAAACCCTTACCCCAGTTAGTCATGAGAGCTGGTATGGAGGTCCCCTGTTGGCTGGGAGATCAGAGGGCAGACAGGGTCTTTGTAAGTTCCAAAGAGCCCACTGCAAATTAGACCTCCAAAACCACAGGACAACCTCAGAGAGGTCCTTAAATTAAACTTTAGGATGAAAAGAAACCTAAAAGTTAGCCAAGACATGCTCCATCCCCAGCATCCTGGTTCAAGAATGTTAATTAGTGTTCCTTAAAGGACTGTTGAGAAAGTCTAGGTGGCAGTGATTTGGTCTCCTAAATTATCAGCGCTTTTGCTCCACAGGACGCATCAGAGCCTTAGATAAGCAGGAATATCCTGGATCCTCAAGAGTTCAGGGAGGATAGGAGGCAGCTGAAGGATTAGTAGTCTAACTCCACCGGTAGCAAGTTGCCTGGGTTTCCCCTTCTCTCAGGGCACAACCAACAAAGACAGACATCTGTGACTCAAAACTGTGGGAGCATGTCTCACAACAGCCATCAGTGCTGAAGCAGAGGACAGCAGCTGGGGTCTAATCCAATGCACCGCTGATGGGGTTTGCCTAGAGATGTGCCATGCCCTAGAGGCCCTCAGAACTCAGGAAAGCAAGTTCCCCGTTTGTTATGCAAATTATTACTAGGGACCCAGAGGAAAGGCTGCTGGAGCAGCAAGGATGCTGAGCCTCTGTCCCTCTCTGACTTTTTCTGGAGACATTGCTACTCAGGCACAACTGAGGCATACACAACAATGTGCAGAGATGATTGGAAAAAGGGTCTCACTCAACACTACTGGGCTGGGCAGGGAACCCAGTATGGGTCTGTTCAGATTCCCCCAAGGTGTCTCTCAGCAGTGTTCCTTCCTCCAGAGATGGGCAGAGACCACTGGAATGAGGAAGGCTTAGAAGATGCTACCAGGGAGGGTGAGCTGAAGAATATCTTTATGAGCAGCTATAGGTTGGGAAGATGACACTGTCTCTGGACCTTTGAAGAAGTTGTAAGCCAGAAACATGAATGAAACTCAGAATATGCTAGAGTTGCTATGTGCGTTATCCATCTTATAGATGAAACCAAGGCCAAGAAAAAGTGGGCAAGTGACTTGGTCAAGTCACGTGACTAGTTATAGCTGGGATTGTTCCTGTAGGGTGTGACAGACCATGCCTCATACTGTGTATAAGAATCTCCTTGCTCTATCAGAAATCTCTCCGACCCATACCACCCTTCCCCATGTATTTCTTCTGTCTGGAGGGTGCCTGTTGTTTTTCTTGACTCGCCTTAAATTACTGCTCACTTGCTCCAACGTGGACCCTGTGAGGAGGAGGGCTACTCAGAGAACCTAGCCTGGAATTCACCCCCTACTGCTTGCTGCAAGGCAGAGGAAGCAGGCGAAAGTGTAGAAGGCTCCATGGGTCTCCTCTTATGAAAACACAGCCACTCAACAATTAAGATGATGTCATTGTGAAGCCAAACAAGCTCACGCTTAGCCAAAGCTGCGAGAGTCAGTGCCACGAGTGTGCCACACACTATGATACACACTGTGCCACACACTATGCCAAGCAAGGGGTGGGAGCTAGGGGAGTGTTAACGCTTCCAGAGCACAGCACTACCTGTTTCCTACTAGAGAACGTATGGTGTGGTTATATGGGCTGCTTTGGTAATGGAGCTTTGAGACCCCACTGAGCCTGGGCCCCTTCCAATTGGCTATTTAGTGACCCGGCATAAACTTGATCCTGGACCACACAGGAAGGAGAAAAAAAAAAGCCATTGTTTAGAGGCTCAAGTCACAAGTAATTTTCCAAGCACAAAAATCAAGCTGTGACTTCTGATCAAGTATATAATCTTAAGTATGCTATTAGACTCTTTAGCCCTGTTCCCTTATCTAGCAAGCTGGCTAAAATGTGTTTCTGATGCGGGTGTGAAGCTGATTCTGACATAGCAACAGTCCTAGCCCTTCTAGAATAAGGACTTCTTTGGTGGCAGTCAGAATGGAGGTTGCAGGTGTGTGTGTGTGTGTGTGTGTGTGTGTGTGTGTGTGTGTGTGTGAGAGAAGTTCAAAGTGTCCAGCCACTGAGTAGCAAACCAGCTACTTGTCACCCGTCCACCTGTGTCTTGGTGTGGCTTCTGTCTCACATTGCAGCTCAGAGTGAATCAAGCAGCATTCACTGTGCAGATGAGATAGCTAGCTAGGGGCATGAGATGTGCAAATGGCCCTCTCAGTTCTTCCCTACACAGGAGCATGGGTACCACACATGTGTGCTCAGTCACTCCCAGATGACTCTACCCAAATTCCACGAAGAGGACTAGATCTGAGTAGAGTATCTCCTGCACACTTGTCCCACCTGCACACTTGTCCCACATGCACACTTGTCCCACCAGAGCCTTGGAAAGACATCCAGATCACACCAGAGCTCAGGGGACTCTGGAAGAGCTGGAACCTGAGCATGGAATGCTAAGCCACGTTTGCAGGTCTGGAAACCCAACTATCTTCAGGACAGGACCACTAGGATGTGCATCTCACTGAGAGGAGCATGGAAGGAGAGGTGAGAGTGGTGGTCACTTGTTTGTAGACAGCTTCACAGGGAAGAGCAAAACTGTCCGAGAGCAGCTTCATCCAAAGTTTAAGAGGAACATACCAATCCAAAGTGAAGGTTTCCTAGCAGATGGGACTTTCTTGAAAGGACTCTTGACCTGAGCCGCCGGGTCTACAGTAACTGAATGTATGATGTCCAGTTGTATTTATAAGTACAAATGACACGATTTCCTTTGGAAGCAAAGTCTGTAACAACAGAGGGAAACTAGTGGTATAGATTGGTTGTGTTGGGTCCTTGTTACAAATGTGCACGTTATTGGCCAACAGTTAAAATTTGGCAACTTGAGGCAGGCATGATGGCACATATTGGTAATTCCAGCACTCAGACAACTGGAAGAGAAGGAACATCTCAGTCTGAGGCCAGTTCAAAGCAAATTATGGCTTGACAAAATCTTGTCACAAAAGAAAAAAAAAGTTGCTGTTCTGTGTGATAATGCATACTCTAATTCTAGCACTTTAGAGGCAGAGGTAGAAAATCAGGAACAGTTCATCTTTAGCTCCATAAAAAGTTCAAGAGGCCAGCCTGGACAACATAAGACTACGTCTCAAAGGAAAACAAAATGAACACCCCCTGTCCTCCAAAACTGGAGGCAAGCATGATGGTATCTTGTAATCCTAGTACTTGGAAGACTGAGACATGGGGACTTGAGGGAGTGTGAAGCCAACCTGAGCTACATAGCGAGTACTAGGCTAGCCTGGGCTACATAGCAAGACTTTGTCTTAAGCAAGCAAGTAAACAAACAAACAAAATGGAAACTTGTGCATAAAAATCTAAATTTTAAATTTTGGACTTCTTGGCAAAAAGTTCCACATATTCAGTCAAACTTCCCCAAAGTAAGAACAACTTTTCAGAGAGAGGGTAACTTTCAGCTGGAGTGTGGGACCCTGCTTAGCCGGAGTCCATACCACTTTTGTGACCTCTGTCTCAGATGCAATTCCAATCCCCACTAACCATTGCCCCCGAACTGTTTTCCCTCCTAGGATAACTGCCTTCTCTTGCCAATTCCTTCTGGCTTTTGTGTTTGTCACCTACCCCTAACCGGAATAGGTGATTAACAGTGCTGCTGTTCATGGGACTAAGACTTCTTTTAGCTCTAAACCTCCTGACGATCTAGTCTTGAGGCTGACCCTTGAAAGAGGCAGAACATTCTCTGCACAGGCTAGGAAAGGCAAATTCACTTCTAAAGAGGTGTATCAACACATAGCTGGGCAAGCGTCTTTAAAAATTTTTTTAAAAAACATTCAGTCCTAGGAACTAAATCCAGGGTTTTATATTTTGCTAGGTAAGCATTTTATTGCTGAGAAACACCCCAGCTTCCCTTTTAGGTTTTTGTTTTGTTTTGTGACTCTGTTGCCCAGCCTGGTTTTGAACCTCTGATAGCTTCTGGGGTCATCTTCCCTACTGAATCAAAAGGTTATAACCCTGCAGATATCCAGAAATGACTTCACTTCTTCTTACAGTTTGCAAAAGAGCTCCAAGGATAATGCCATCATGGGAACTCCTATGAATTCCACACAAGTTTAAAAGGCAGCTCCCGTCCGGGCTCTCCTTCTGAAGCCAGACCCAACCAGCCTCCTGATAGTTCTCAGGAGGGTTTTCATTTTCAGTCTTGGTGACCCAGAAAGAGATCTTGGATAGGTCTTGGCTTCTAAACCTACAGCGGTGTTAGCTGTTTTCTTAGACTTCTGGGCCCTTGAGAATCTAACCCATAGCCAGTTCCCAGACTTCTATTGGTTCAGCAGGTCAGAGGTGGGCTATAAGCTCAGAGCTGGGGAACCTCTAGAGCCAGGTCTTTCCTCCAAAGCAAGGACTCAGAACCAGACTGAATTTAGCAGATGCTGCCCCAGCCCTGCCTCTAGTCTTTCAGGGCCGCCCTGTGTCTGCTTCCCTTTCAGTAGCATGGCCCAGTGAGCACCTAGCCGAACCGGAGGGAGGAAAGCTTAGCCAGGCATAGGAGAGTGTGGTGCAGGAACTCAGGAGATAGCTGGTTCCATTTATCAGGGACATGAAGGATATTTATGCCCCTGGAGAGGTGGCTAAGGTCTCTGGAACAAGGTTTGTGTGGTTATATAGCATTGACCAGGGCAGGGGTGTTGGAAAATGCTTTTTCTACATACTCAGGGACTGTAAGAGGTGGGGATCTTATAAGTTCAAACAAGGAGTGAAGCCTGAGAACTGTCAGGGTACTAGATTAGTACTAGAGTTGATGGTGGGGAGCTGGCTTTATGGCACCCTGTTGGAAATGGAGAGGTAGCTATCTCCTGCTTGTCCTGCTTGAGGGATTAGGGACTGAAGCTCCCTTGACCCTTCCCCCATAACCCTGGGCCCAAAGTTCAGGACTCAAGTTCCCAATGTTTGTGGCTCTCTTTCCATGTGACACTGCCACGTACGTTCCGTAGGAACTGACTGTGATGTCCTGTGGGCTACTCACATCAAGGGCATTTTCCGAAGTTGAGAAGTTGATTTGGGGAGGGATCCCTGTCACACAATAGGGAAGTCTGAAAGTGAGACAGGATGGAGAAGATAGCTACAAAGCAGGTTATTTCCTTAAACAGTGTGTCCCCTGAGGACATTTGGGAGATTGGAGTTGTTTTACCTAAGGGAATAGGTGTGTGCTGTCCATACCTCCCTGGTTGGGTAATACTCCCAGACACTGACAGAGGCACAGGCATTGGTCTTTGTGGGAACTCTTGAGACCTGAAGGACCAGTGGCAGGCCTGGGACAGCATCTGCTAAGATTGCCCTGGAAAGACTAGCTCTGGATCTCTCCCAGCCCTCCGCATATAGCTCGCCTGTGTCTTTTACGGAGAAGACACGCTGGTCTTCGCCGCTCTGATCCTCCATTTCCCCAAATCAACCCATCAGTTGATTTTGAAGCAAAGTGTGGCAGAGACTGTGAAGAGGCAGGCATATCCGAATTGCTCAATCCATGCAAGTCTCAGAACTTGCCAGTGAGACTTGGTTTCTCGACTCTCACTTGTCCACAGTCTTTATTCCGTTTCTATTTCCGGAGTGAGCCCAGCTGGCACCAGGCCTCCCTTCCAGATGAGCAGGGACTTGCTGACAGCCAAACTAGTGTCTGGCTCCCAGGCGACTTCTGAGAGACGCCTTGTCCTGCCTCTATTCTAGCTGTGTCCTCTCATCTAGATTTCCCCCAGATTTGCTCCCTTGCTCTGTGGAGAGGAAGGCTCAAGGTCAAGTCAGGAGCAAAGACCCAGAGGGCAGTTTCTGACATCTGCAGCTCTGCTGTTTTGGGTCAGAAGCAGAGGCAGCCCTAGGGGCTTCTGAGAGTACAAGTATGGGAGTGTGGCAAGAGAAACAGAACTACAATAATGA
The DNA here is from genome assembly GCA_902729485.2 of Mus minutoides. NCBI lineage: Eukaryota > Metazoa > Chordata > Mammalia > Rodentia > Muridae > Mus > Mus minutoides. The sequence goes on from CACVCL010028471.1 coordinate 54,241, forward strand.
AAGAAATAAGAGGTCATCCATTCAATTGTGAAAGAAGTAGGGATAGGAACGGGAAGCTATGGAGGGGTCTAATGGAGGGGATATGGAGGGCTTGGAGGGACATAATTATATTTTAACTTTAAAAATATATTTTAAGAGCACAACAAGCCCAGTTATGGGGCTGGAGAGATGGTTTGACAGTTAAGAGGGCTTGCTGCTCTTACAGAGGACTTGAATTTGGTTCCTAGCACCCATCTGGGGCAGTTTATAACTGCCAGGATCCCAGCTCCAGGGGATTGTCACCTCTTTCTGGCCACTGTGGACAGCCACCTGAATGTGTACATATATACAGAGACATAAACACACACACACACACACACACACACACACACACACACACACCACATGTAACACACTCGTGAATAAAACTTTGTAAAGAAAATTAAAAGATGCCTACTTAAATAAATACCCAATAACGTTTTCAATGGAAGTCCATTGGGCCTTCCCACTTATACTGCAGTTATTGAATGTGTATCTGATTTAATTTTTTTTCTTGAGATAAGGTCTTCACATTGTAACCCAGGCTAGCCTCACATGCCCCCTCATCGTGTCTCAACTCCCAAGAATAAGCTTCTTGTATTTTTTTATCTGCTAAGTCCCTCAATCTGGCCTTTGGGGGGCGGGGGTCAGAAACAACTTCCTAGGGGGGTATGTGCTACAGACAAGTACAACTACCCTCAGACAGCCCTGTGTGCAACAGGCATATAGGTAGACAGTCAGGGTCTACCAACTGCTCATAAAAATTACTTTTGCCCAGGGACCTTAATGTATGCGGTGGAAGCCCAGATTCACTCTCACTACACTTACACGTCAAAACAAGCAAAACCCATTTGTGCTTTTTCTTAGACATCTCCACCCTGTGGGGTACAGGGAGACACAGCCTAGGCCTTGGAACATTTACATCTTGGGTGGCTTTTCTTAGCAGCAGAGTGAGGGATCGGGATTTCAATCACGAGCTCACCGGGACAGCAAAGGGACAGGAGAGGAACTGAATAGTCTAATGTCATGTGTAGCCAGCTCTTGCCTGGCCCCCTGGTACACTCTGGGGCACAATCCTGCCGAGGGGAGACTAGGCCTTTGTGCTACTGTAGTTACTTACAAGCAAGGGGGCTGGGCCTCTGAACCTTCCAGGTGGCTCCAGGTTTGATGACTTTGTCTCCTAGGCAACAGTCCTTCCACGGCAGAGAGGTTTGCTGTGAACCTGCAGCTACAAATGAGGCTTTCTGGCTGGGTGGAGGACCTAGACACAGCCCCCAGCAGCACTTACAGAGTACCCTATGTCCTTTCATATGAAGATGCAAAAAGACACAAGCCCATTTCTGTCTAGTTCACCTGGAGATTTAATCTCCTTGGAGACAAGTCTGCTCCGCATGGGGGTCAGGGCACTGGTGGGAACAGGAGCTAGCTCTTGGTGGCAGTGCAGAGAGATTCTGAATGCCTGTCCTCTGTGCAGGATGACATCCTTAAGGCACTGTCTCTACTCGGCTTGTGGTGTCTGGCCTTGCCCAGTCTGTCAGGAGCATCTTGATTTACTCAGTGCCACCGCCTGTGGCCTGCACGTTTACCCTGGTGGTATGCTTCTCTCCCAGGGGCCCTCTTCATCCTGACAGAAGGCTTCTGCTTACTTACCAGCCCTTGAAGCACATTCGCTCTGTCCTGTTTTGGACATGTGGGCTGTTTGCTGCGAAATGCCAAGGGCAACCTCTCAGACGCTCTGCCTAGACACTATATGGGTTGCAGCACCATCCAAGACACTTGAAAATGGTCATTCCCCTATAAGCCCAAGGAGGCAGTCACTAGCTCCAGGCAAAGCTTCAAACCCACCAGTCATCCAGCTCTACCCGTCTGGGATCTTCAGGCCTGCCACTTCCTGGTTTGTTCCAGAGAAGGAAAGGCAAGCCCCTGACCCTACTTCCTGCTTCCTCAACCCTCATTCTTCTTCTCCACCTGACACTGCTTCCTCCTCTTCTCTGGCACTGAAGGCAGAGGAAGGAGGAATCAACTCATAAGGAACAGACAAGTGAAGAGGTTTAAAATGCGCCTGTTCTGGCATACCCATGCTCATAGCAGCTTTATACGTGATAGCTGAGACGTCAGCTGTGTTCAGTGATGAATGAATGGGCAACAGAGTATGTTCAGCCCTATCTATGCTTTCATACTACAAAGTCAGGAGATGTTTCCTTAGAAAAACTGCATCTATACTAAACCGTGTGCAGGCATGGCTTGCTGCCTTTGCGCCTAAAGCAATATTGTACGGCTCCTATTGGATGGTGTTTGTCTTCCTTGGGTGCTATGAGTTACTTAGCGATTGCTTAAACGAAGCACACAGGAAGCTGTACATTGGTCATAGGCAATTGCTACAGCCATGGATTGAGGAGACTTGACTATCTGGGTTGTAGCATCATGGGCAGGGAGGATGTCTTGAACCAAGGGGGCTGCTGTACTGTTGTGTAGCCAAATGGAGAAATAGTAGCCAGACTCAAAAAGGAAAGAAATCTTGTCATAGATGAGAGTGTGGATGGCCATTAATGGTGTTATGCTAAATAAAATAAAGACAAAAACTCAAGCACCATATGATCTTATGGTATCTGTAGGGTCAGTGAGCATAGACACAGAAAACTTGTTAAATCCCAGTTAAAAACATGCACAGTGAATTTAAGTTTGCACAGAGACAGGTGCATTGTGACAGACACTAGAGTAACACCGTTGTTGCTTTGTTTATTTTGCCATCAGGGAACGCACCCCAGGGTCTTGTACATGCTAGGGAAGGCTTAAAGTCATTCCATTCCTGATCCCTTCCCACTTGAGAAATTTTTGTGTGCTCCCACACATGTAAGTATGTAAAATAAGCACACAAACCAAACATTCGCTGGAAATGAATCAAATTTATACCAAAACAATTCTTTGGTATCCGTATAATTTTATATGGACAAAAAAGCAAATTTGCATACAAATAAGATGAGTGTGGTCATTTACTTTTACATTAAGGCTTGGCTGAAGACATGGTTTAGTGGAGGAAGGTCTTTTTCTGTAAACATGAAGTCATGAGTTTAGACCCCCAGAACCCATGTAAAAGATTCTCACAGTAACATACATCTGTAGTGACATCAATCTTGTGGCAAGATAGGAGGCAAAGTGGAGAATTCCTGGAAGCTCTCAGGTTGGGCATCTTGGCAAGCAGCAGCAAGACCCCCTGAGACAGGGTGGAAGGTAAGGATAGACATTAGAGATTGTCCACTGACCTCCACGTGTGTGCCATGGTGTGATCACTCAGGCACTCACAAAAACAGGCACATGTGCACACAGGCAGGCACACACATCATGCCCAAGACGAAAGAAAGAACAAATGAAGTCTTAGCCAAATCTGACTCTGCAGGATGTAGGACGTCTTCACCATTTTTCAGAATTGACTCGTATTTTGATTTTATAATTACCAATGCTGATATCTCCTCTTCACATAAATATGTAATGCAAATGGCAGAAGCAGCCTTAGGACCATCTCAGAAATTGTTAGAAACTCTGTCTTCATCCCAAGCTACCATTCATTGAACATTTTTTTTATGTGTATGTAACACAACTCGGCAATTCAAACAGCAATTCCTAAAGTATTCCCGCACCTGCCGCCGCACCGCCAGCTCCCTCTGCCGCGCACCGCAGCCTGGGGCCCAAGGGCCCGCATACTTTCTGGGGGCCACGCCCTAACGGCCCCTCCACTTCTTTGGGTAGTCTCATAGCACGCTAGTGGGAACCGCCTGGCCTTCGGGGACCGCTTTTGTCTGGAACCAGTCCTTCGGGCGAAGCCGGTTCCCTCTGCTGTGAGTGTCGCTTCACCGGAGGGGACGATTTGTGTTTACCTCGGTTAACAAGATTTGAGGTTACCCGGTCCAAAAAAAAATCTTTTTCTCCTCTGGGTGACTTAAATCTCTATCCAAATTTTCTTGTGTTGCTGCTCCCCGGATTTTTGTGGGTTTTTTTGTTTTTTTTTTTTACTGTAGGGTCGCCCTCCCGGCGCGTCCCATCTTTTCTGAGACAAGGAAATGGCCAACTCGGGCCTGCAACTGCTGGGCTTTTCAATGGCCATGCTTGGCTGGGTGGGCCTGATAGCGAGCACTGCCATCCCGCAGTGGCAGATGAGCTCCTATGCGGGTGACAACATCATCACAGCCCAGGCCATGTACAAGGGGCTCTGGATGGAGTGCGTCATGCAGAGCACCGGCATGATGAGCTGCAAAATGTATGACTCGGTGCTCGCCCTGCTGGGGGCCCTGCAGGCCACTCGAGCCTTAATGGTGGTGTCCCTGGTGTTGGGCTTCTTGGCCATGTTTGTTGCCACGATGGGCATGAAGTGCACACGCTGTGGGGGAGATGACAAAGCGAAGAAGGCCTGTATAGCTATGACTGGAGGCATTGTTTTCATCGTGGCAGGTCTTGCTGCCTTGGTAGCATGTTCCTGGATTGGTCATCAGATTGTCACAGACTTTTATAACCCCTTGACGCCCATGAACATTAAGTATGAATTTGGGCCTGCCATCTTTATCGGCTGGGCAGGGTCTGCTCTGGTCCTTCTGGGAGGTGCCCTGCTCTCTTGCTCCTGTCCAGGCAGTGAAAGCAAAGCTGCCTACCGAGCAGCCCGCTCCTACCCCAAGTCCAATTCCTCCAAGGAATACGTGTGAGCTGGGAAGCCCAGCCTGAGGGCAAGGAGGGAGGCAAAAGCCTCCTGGTCACTCCACCCCCAAACATCATGTATAGTTCACTTGGGGGGAGGGCAGTTGGGGAGAGGGACTGGGAGAGGAAGACAAGACATGGGGAGGGTGTGCTTTTGTACAGAAATAAAGTTAAGTTTTGGAAATTTAAAAAAAAAAAAAAGTATTCCCACACAGACTACCTATCAAAAACCCCACTGCTAGCAGGAGTTATTGGCACAGTAACTCTCTCCAAACAGTATAGATCATGGCCATTGACCTTGGTTGCTTTCCTTAACTTGAGAGTTAAGAGCCTATTACTGAAGGCATTGTACACTGGATACAGGTCTTGGAGAAATCCAGTTGGGGCTACCTACAGACTGGCTTTCATAGTATCAGAAGGTGTTGTGAAAGCTGCCAAGAGGAAAAAAAAAAGCTGTAAAGCCTGTGAACCATAACCATTACCAGCCTGGCAAGATAGCCCCCGTGGTGCAATAGTGGCATTTTTATCTTGGGGTACCCAACAGTTGTCTAATTAGACTTAAGGCTCTCTCAGTAGAGGAGAATTTATCAGCCAACTATCCATAGCTGGAGAGGCCATAGGCTGAGAGGAGAACCTACTGCTGCTGCCCTTTTCCTAAACCAATATAATTTCTAGCTGTATTCTAAATACTTATCCTTCTACCCAGATAAGTATGGCTCTCACCTCTCATCAAAGAAACTTCTTTTTGTAATAGGTGGAGCCTAGGACAGAAATTCACAACTACATCTACAGCCCAACCCCTGCCCCGAGAATCAGGGAAAATTGAAGACAGGGAGGAAGAAAGACTATAAGAGCTAGAGGACCAGGACATTTGCTGTGAGATAGTGTCTTCTATATATGACAGGGAACAATATATATGACATCCCAACAATATGCTCACCTAAACAAGGCCTGAGCAATGACATCAGTTGACATGCTGCTGTAGTCAGGGACAACCTCACACAGGCCCACCTCTAGATGAAGAGCTACTTCCAAGCAATCGATGGCTGATAAAAGAAGGAGAATCAGTCTTCTCTAGGGACAAATCCTCTGATAGGTTACTCACTCCCAAGTGGACAGCGCTAAACACATGTATCTATGAGCAACACTAAAGAGACTCATATATCAGATAGATAGATAGGTAGATAGATAGATAGATAGATAGATAGATAGATAGATAGATAGATAATAGATAGATAGATAGATGATTGATAGATAGATAGATAGATAGATAGATAGATAGATAGGTAGATAGATAATAGATAGATAGATAGATGATAGATAGATAGATAGATAGATAGATAGATAGATAGATAGATCTTGAGGTAACCATATATATGTGGAAATTATATAAATATAGTACTCATGTGTAAAATTTGTAAAAATAAAAAATTTAAATTTAAAAATAAAATTTAAAAAAATTTAAAAAGTTCTCTTACAGAACAACCCAAAGATGAACTAAGGTGATAATTAAATGTTGAGCAAGAAAGAGCAAAATGCTAAGCCTTTGTTTTCCATAGTTAAACCATAAGAAAAGTTTTTCTGCCCTCAGTAGGAAGACTAGAACTCATGGCTCACAGGAGTCCTGAGCCTCGGCCGAGGTGTTTCAGGCAGTCCTTGTCGGTGTCACATGTGTTGGTATGTACACTACAGCATGTGTGCTGTGTATTTCGAGGAACCATGTGATACAGCACAAGTCACACTGGCAGAAACACCTTGGGTTCATTGTGTGTCTGATTTCGGGTCACTGCCACATTTTTCGAAACCACTACATCAAGTTACATGATTTCAGTCAGAACCCGCAGTTCATGAGGCTGGCTGTTAATCACTATACTACTGGGCTACATACAGCCTTCTCTCATCTGCTCTCCACATGACTGTTACTAAATCTGCTCGCAATCTTTTTGCAGAGAATGGGGCCCCAAAGGAAGGGAATGTTTTCAGGAAGGACAGATATGACCTGGGACCAATCACAGCTAGAGTAAAGGTACCATGGGCTAGGCAGGACTTTACAGAAGCTGAAAGATTTCAGGCATGGGTTGCTTAAAGCTAGGGAGGTGTGCTGAGAAACAGATGGGTCCATGGCTGTGTGAACATCAGAGAGCATACTTAGACATGCCTAAAAGATCTGGGTCAGTCACATGACATGGCTGCCTACTGCCATCAAGAGACAAGGTGCTGGACTGTGTAAAGCTATCATGTCAGGTGTGAACCTTTGAATTACTGCAACAAAATGTTCCAGGCAACTAAGTCAGTAGAATAAGGGGTTTTAGAAAGCACACAGATTTAGTGACTAAAAGTCCAAAAATCACAGGGTACTTGGTCTGGTGTGATGCCACCGTGCAAGGCACATGGTGGCGGGGACAGGGAGGATTGTCACAAGGTAATTGGGTAGAGAGAGCACTTTTATAGCAAGACACCCTGAGAACTACCAAGGGATCCCGTGAGAACTAGTGACCCACTAGGCCATATCCTGAGAATGGAGCTGTCAATCATTTATAGTCCCTGGGAGACATTCAAACCACACCCAAGCTTTAGTCCGTGGCACACTTTTCCACACTAAACTTTTTTGTAAGCAAAAATAATGATAAAAAGTACAACATCAGCCGGGCGTGGTGGCGCATTCCTTTAATCCCAGCACTCGGGAGGCAGAGGCAGACGGATTTCTGAGTTCGAGGCCAGCCTAGTCTACAAAGTGAGTTCCAGGACAGCCAGGGCTACACAGAGAAACCCTGTCTCAAAAAAAAAAGTACAATATCATAAATATATAGGCTAGTAACATAGGATTGATTGTCATTATCAAGTCCTATACATTGACCATAATTGATAACTGCACATATTGAACTTTGGAGGCAGGGTGTGTGTTTGTATGTGTGGATCTGTGCATATGTGTGTACTTCTGCTTGATGTCAAGAGTCTTGATTGCTCTTTTTCTGTTTAAAAAATCTCGTGTGAGTGTATGAATGCACGTGGTGTGTGTGTGTGTGTGTGTGTGTGTGTGTGTGTGTGTGTGTGAGGTGGTATGCATGCAGAGGGCAGAGGACAGCTCTTGGGGTTGGCTCTCTCATTCTGTCTTTATGTGGGTTCTTCTGGGAATCAAATCCAGGTCACCAAGCTTGTTCGGGAAGGACCTTTCCCCGCTGAGCCATCTTTCTGGCTCTCCACTTTAATTTTTCAGCAGAAGATGATGATTAATCCTCACTGTCAACTTGATGAGATTTATAATCACCAGGGAAACAAACCTCTGGGTGTTTCTGAGAGAGATTTTTCTAGATTAGATTCTCTGAGCTGGGAAGACCCATCCTAACCATTGGTAACGGGCCTCCCATTGGCTGGTGTCTGACCAAGTAAAGTGCGCTAAGCAGGGGTATGTACCCTCTCTGTTTTCTGACTGCTGATACAACTCAACAGCTGTCTCAAGCTCCTGTCACCACAAAAGACTTCATTCTTGAACCATGAGCCCAAAACTAACCCCTCTTTTCTGAGTTGTTTCTTTTCAAATATTTTTATCACAGCAACAAGGCATCTAATATACAGGGTCTCTCACTGAACCTGGAGTTCTCTCCTTGGCTATGAGTGGCTAGTGAGCTCTTGTGATCGCCTTCCCAGAACATCATAGGTATGTGTCACCATCCTGAGCTTTTTACATGGGTACTGGGGACGCAAACCCATTCAGACATGGAATGCGCTTCAGCAACTGAGCTGTCTCCCTGCTCCAATGCTAAACAGTTATCAATATGCTGGCCTATGCTGCAAACATTGCACCGATTTATGGGATGACTCTAGGTCATAGGGAGTTTCAACTCCATTGTAATTCTGGGCCCCTGTCATCCATAATGTCCATTGATGACTAAAATGACCTAGTACGTAATTGTACAATCTGATTCTGAACGTGTGGAGAGAGATTTATGGCCATGGATGAGACAGGACATAGGCAGGCTTTAGGAACCATTAATTGTTCCTGGGAACTTTGGCAGGTGCCTTGGCTACACACTACCTTGGTGTAGATCTGTAGGACTTATTCACCACTGGAGAAGTGGGTAGAAGTTTTGAGGTAATCGGACATTTTTAATATTCGGAAGTCAATATAATCTGGTGCCAGTTCTGTGTCTCCCAGACATTCCCAGTGGAGTCTGGCCCAGCACCCTGTAAACAAACCCATTAATATTCTCTTGATGAAATGTATAAATACTCACACCAAATGGGATAATGGGGACTATAAATAGCCTCATGTCCATTCAGGCCAGGTTTGGCTCCGAAGCAGGTACTCCTTGCCAAAAAATAAAATAAAATAAAAAGAAGAAGAAGAAGAAGAAAAAAATAGATCACTCTGGTTTTCAGAGCAATCTGGATTGGAAATTGGTAGAACAGAGCCTGTCCGAGCTTTGTGCCATCTGAAGACTGTAAATGAACAGAGGCCCAGTGTGGCAAGGATCCAGCACGCAGAGCTCCAAGACGCCTAGCATTCTGGTCTGATGAAGCACAGATGATCGGCTCATGCTTACTGAACTGGCTATGGGCAGAGCTTGGGCCAAACTCACGGCTCCTCCCTCCAGCCCAGGCACTCCAGTAGGACTTAGCAGTCATCTTCAGAAGCAAAGTCTGAAGTTTACGGCCTTTACTTGTATCCCCTTTCCAGGGCCCCAAGGTTGGGAGCCCTTCCTTACCCTTGGTGATGTTAGTGTCACTGGGTCCTACTATGGGCCTGTGGAGAAACCTCAGCTGGAGGCCCTGTCCAACAAGTTCAAAGATTACATTGTTAAGTGTGGATGATGTTCACTGAAACCCCTGGGGCTGGTTGAATCTACTTGGTCATCACTGGCAGACCCAGTGTCAAGACAAAGATCTACTGTAGAAGCAATATTTGGAAGCCAGCAGAGAAATAGCAGAGGAATAGGAGATCTCGCTTTCACTGTGGAGAGAAAACTTAGGGTAAAGACAGAAAACTCGACCTCTGTGTTTGAAAGGTGAACATCACCAGTCATAGATAGTGACTTTCTCTGTTTCCAAGGCCTAGGCCATGGAGCCAATGCCCCACCCCAGGACTCTACTGAATGAATTGAGTGAGCTAGTAAGAGAACATTGGAGGTCTATTATGTAAGGTCCTTTGTTGTACAACTAATGTCATCCCCCAAAAGTGGGCAATACTTTGATTTTTCTTCCTAAAATAATTGAGAATTCCAAGGGTGGATGCCTTCAGGAATGGCTGAATCCAGCATTCCAGTGAGCATTTGGGAATCTGCCCCTTCCTCCTCTCGAGACTGCTTTCCTTGTCACATGGGGTCTTTACTACTCGCTTTACGATACTGCAGTGAGCAGTGTGTGCCTTGGACATAGTGCTTGAGCTGACTGTACAAAATGTAGTCACCTGGGAGCTCTGGGAAACCACAAGGGTGGTGCTTCCTTCTGTTGTGTGAGGGCAGCCTCTTTTCTGGACAGTAAATTTAGGGTCTCCCGTATGCTCGCTCAGCAAGAACTCGATCACTTAGCTAGGTTCCCAGTCCTACGTTCCTTTTTATTTCAAGACAAAAAAGCCTTATTGAGTTATTTAGTGGACCTTGAGTTTGTGATCCTCCTACCTCAGCCTTCAGAGTAGCTGGGATGGACAGCCCTGAGCTATCAGGCCTGGAATCTTTGAGACCTATTATATAGTAACACTGCATTCAATAAAGAGTATAGCTGGTCATGACGAAGCATGCTTGTGGCCCCGGCACTCAGAGACTAAGGTAGGAGGATGGAGAGTTTGATGACAGCCCAAGCTACTTAGCAAGGAGTGTCCTGTCTCAAGAAAAAGAAGAGGGCAGGGGTGTGGTGGGGGGTAGGGGAGGAAGGAACAAGAAAGGTGGAAAAGCAAAAAAGGAAGGAGGGAGGGAGGGAAGGAGTGGTGAACGTGGATAGGAACAGTGAGCATGTGCACTCTGAATAAATGAATTTAAAATATTAAATTAAAAAAAGAAGTATGGAAAATGAAGTCATTGAGCAAAGGAATCAACCAGAACTGCAGGGTGAGGACGATAGTCTGGGCTCTCTGTGCTGTCCAATCATCAGATTTCTTCCTAGTGGCCCATACAGAGCACTTGTGAACTCTTTTACTATTATTATTATTATCATCATTATTTTATTTTTTATTTTTTAACATATATAAGTTATCATAAGGTATAATGCACCTATTTAAAAAGGGACGCTTTTTTCCTGGCACTAAATTCCATAAAAAATATACTGTGCACAGTATTTTTGCATTATTCCTTCACAGTTTCATGCATACATGCAAAGTACTTTGATCATACCCTCCTCATTAACTGTTCTTATTCCCCCATTCTATTCCCTCCCACCAACATCCCCCAAAATTCCCTGACATTTCTTCCCCCACACACACACACACTGCATTTTATTAGCATCGCTTGCATGAGCACAGGTGAGGGAATTGTTTGCTTCAGTAAGGACGGCAACACACCAATGGCCCACACTACTGAGGACTATGACTCCCCTTCCTCAGCAACCAGGAACTTGTCTGTGGCTCCTCAGGGAGGGGAGGGATCTTACACCCTTCCCTCTCGTCAGAGTGGGATGTTGATGGTCCAGTCTCAACAATACACAGCATCTTAAAAAACTTAGATTCATTTTATTACTTTATGTACATGAGTGTTTTGTTTGTATGTATGAACATCACATTGCTGCCTGATGCCTGTGGAGGTCAGAAGAGGGTATCTGATCTCCTGGGACTGGAGTTATATATGGTTGGTAGTTGACAGATGCTATGTGCATGCTATGAATTGAACCCAGGTCCTCTGCAAGGCTATCAAGTACTCCTAACCACTGGGCCAACTCTCCAGCCCTCCATGGTATTTAACAGGACATAACCACTGGGCCAACTCCCCAGCCCTCCATGGTATTTAACAGGACATAACCACTGGGCCAACTCCCCAGCCCTCCATGGTATTTAACAGGACATAACCACTGGGCCAACTCCCCAGCCCTCCATGGTATTTAACAGGACATAACCACTGGGCCAACTCCCCAGCCCTCCATGGTATTTAACAGGACAAGATACTTGTAGGAGCTTCTTTCCTTCCCCCTTGTTTCTTTATTTTTCTTTCTTGTTTATTTCAGAGAAATTGAACCCAGGGTCACATACTTCCTGGTCAAGCACCCTGCCACTTAGCTACCCACAGCCCATAATATTCCCTGTAACTCCTCCTCTTGTCCTCCTGCCCTCTTGCAAGGTCAAATGGGAAGTTCAGGTTTTACTATCTCAGTCTTCTGGTCTGGGCAATACCATACAGGCCCCCAACAATCATGGAAATACGATAATCTGTCACTCTTTGGAGAGTTAGTCCTCGTAAGGATGATTTAAACGTTTAGGGACACAGACTAGATGGTTTTACATACATTATTTGGTTTTATAACTTAATTACCTGCACTTAAAATCATAGGTTATATAGTTTGTTGAAACACTGGACTTTTCCAATTCACACTTCAAGAAAACGATTGTACTCTGAGTGTCCATTCTGGGTCACCTCTTACAGTTCTCAGAGAACACAAACGTCACTTTCAGCTACTGGTGATTCCTGGGAGAGGTTCCAGTTTGAGTTCCTCTAAATATGGGCTCCAACCTTTTGACCTTGTGATACGTGCTGTCATTTATAAAGTTCATGCTCAAAAACCACACAGTCAAGTCCCTTGGTCCCCACCAAAACAAAACAAAACAAACAAAAACAAAAACAAACCCCAAAAAAGCTCATACTGCCTTATGTAAGTTTGTGGTTTGGTCCTGGGCCACATGGAGAACTGTCCTCAGTACATGTGGCCCTATGGGCCAAGGGGTAGGCACACCTACTATCATGTCCCACCTGGAGCTTGTACCCCAAACCCCAGCTAGGCATTTGCATGACATTTCTGAAGCTCCTTCATCTCACCCCATTTATCTAAGGCTGGGCTTGTGATGGTTTCTAGTTTAAGAACTATTATGTAGCCTTCGAGAATGACTTTTAAATGGCTTGGAACTTTCAGGGGGAGGCAGTTCTTTTGGTGATTGCAGTTAAATCCCAGTGACTCCTTTATTCTCTATTTGGACAGGTGACTTGCTGAGTATCTAAAGCTAGACTTGATTGAGGTCATTCTTTGACAGTGGGTCCTCCGCAAGCAATCCTTTGTGGTTTCGAACCCAGCCACTGAGGGAACATCCTGTAATAGAAGGGTCTTCCTTGGCAGGATTATACTGAGACATTTGCAGCTGCTCTGATGGTATCTGGTGGCTAAGTACTCAATCTTAGGCTCAACTGGAGCTGCCCAGGGACTACAAGCGCGTCCCCAGAATGGATACTCCATTGGGAGACAGAAAGTCAGGCTACTCAACAGGTGCATAGTCTCCAGCACATGAATTCAGTTCTTCAGCCTTTGTTTCCAATAGGAGGAATGATTTAGGGTAGGTCAGAGATTTGGGGAGTACAGGAGGCCAGGGGGATGTTCCTTGGTACCAGTGATCTCACCTCATTCCCAAGATTGTAGAGTAATTCTGCTTTAATTACACTACATAAATACATCCTAGATAAATTTTCCTTTAAAACATTTTTGAATTTCAAAAGAAAGAAATAAAGAAAGAGAGAGAGAGAGAGAGAGAGAGAGAGAGAGAGAGAGAAAATCAGGTGATCCCTAAGGCCTGCCCGCTCTGTAGTTCTCTGAGTTCAGAGCCACGGGGAGTGGAAGACTGATTGTCTTCATACTAGTGGCTAATGAGGATCTGATGTGCCCAGTAGCTTGTGATGACACTGTGGCAGAGCTGGGCCATATGGCGACACAGACATGCCAGTCCCAGCACAAAATCCAACTCATCTGGAGTCCATCAGTCTAGCAAAGTAGCCCAGAAGTTTCTGAGAAGAATACGGAAGCAGTGGTTCTCAAATCTCAGGCACACTCTAAGAGGTTGTGGTTGTTGTTGGTTGTGTTGTTGTTGGTTGGTGATGGTGGTTGTGGTGCTGTTTGGTTGGCTGGTTGTGGTAGGTGGTGTTTGGTTGGTGTTTGTGTGTATGTTGCCCTGACTGTCCTGGATCTTTCTATGGAGACCAAACTCACAGACATCACCTGGCTATGTCTCCTGAGTGTTGGGACTAAAGGAATATGTCACCATGCCCAACTTCCATTAAAGTGGTTCAGAAAGATTTGGAGGTCCATCCAAATTCCAAGATAAATAGCCTGAACCCTAGTGGAGGGACCACTGCCTCCTTTATTCTTTATTTAAGCAGGTGACTTGCTGAGCATCTAAAATCTGAACTAATTGAAGTCACTCTTTGCCAGTGTGTCCTCCCCAAGCAGCCCTTTGTGGTCCAGAAATTAGCCACTGAGAAAACTCCCTGTAACAGGAGGCTTTTCCCTGGTGGGGACATCAAACAAAAGTCATCTTCACATGAGTATGATGCTGTGTTGAGTTTAATCCAAATACAAAGCTATGATGATTGCTAGAGAAACTGAAATAGGGTCACCACGTTACACAGTGTTTCTGCTTCTGGATCTGTATTCTTAGTGTTAGAATCAAGACTCAGGGACACACCTATGCTCCCATATTCATGCCAGCAATTCTCCCAGAGGCCAGAGGTCAGGGGTGACCAGATCATCTAAGAAATGAAGACCAGGGAAAGTGTGGTTTGTTGCATGTGACTGAATATTAGCCATCCTTAAAAAGGAGGACCATGCTAGTACAAGCCACAGTATAGGTGAACCCTGAAGACATAATGTTAAGAAAAATTTCACAAAAGGAGGCTGAGAGATTCCATGTATGTAAGGTGTCTAGATCAGCTAATCCATGGGAACAGAAGTAAATAATGGAAGGCCAGGGGTCTAAGGGAAGAGTATGGCAGAAGCATTGTTCATGGGTGTGTAGGCTCTCTTTGTAGTTGAGGCCCAGAGATGGCTTGCACGCCAATGTAAAACACTAAGCATTTCCAAGCTACACACATAAAAAGCACTAAATGACAGGTTTTAAAGAACTGCTTATTATACTGAGATTGGGGCATACATGTCACAAAAGCACATGTGGAGGCCAGCGAATAAGTCACAGAAGTCACTTCTTTCCTCCTACCGTATAGAAGGGACCTATGTCATCAGGCTTTAGCCCCTCTGAGCCATCTCACCAGGCCAAGGTGCCAAATTTTATGTAATAACATAAAAGGAATACATGATATCGTGTGGTGATTTGCTCGATGTATGACCTGTTGGCCAACCATCCTGCCCTCTCTGTGGAGTTTGTCAAAAACATAGAACCAAAGGTCCATCCCAGGCCTGTAGAGTCAGGACTGATGTCTTCAACAAACCTCCAGGTCATCTCTGCACATGCTTTGAAAGGAGCCTTGTCTGTGCTGGACTATTAGACGATGCTGTTGTTTGACTTTCCAGCTTCGCCCTGGCTGTCAGGAAGCTGTTGTTGGCTGAGCTTCAGGGAGGCTGAGCTCACCACCCTGTGCTGATCTCTCTCCTGGCCAGTGGCAGGTGGGTAGGAGCCTGTGTTGTCTGATTAGAGGTCTTGAAACTAAGGGGAGGTGATGTCCCTTTAGGAACACCCAAGGAGAAATGGAGAACCCTTCCTTTGGGCATTTTCACACTGAAAAGGATCAGAGGAAAAAAAAAAATCTGTCGGCATTTTGGAACCTAGAGGTCAGATAACCAGGTTCAGATAAGACTACACAGATACCAGTTGACAAATTCCCAAATCCATGTCATTAGAAGCACTTCTGGTTACCTGAGATTGGGAGTGAATCTACTGTTAAAGAGCATTTGAATCAGGATTTATTATTACTTATAGCCCAGGGTCTGTAACTTTACCACTGTTGACATTTAGGGCTGAATACTTCTATCTTTAAAAGTAAATGTGTTTTTATATGTACAAAGCAGTGTTTCATTATGACATTTGCACACATGTATACAACATACTTTGATCACATGCAAGCCAAACACCTCCTCGCTCCTTCTCCCCCAGCACCTCCTCGTTCCCTCTTCCCCTCCGGTTGTTCCCTTTCTCTTCTCAAATTGTCACCCCTCTGTCTTTCATTTTGTTTGTTTTTAAAATCTGCTTTGACATATTCTCAGACGCGCCCAATATTTTTCTGTGTCTGCCTTGTTTTGCTAAACAGGATGATCTCCAGTTGCGTCTATTTTCCCACAGCAAACAACAGAATGACTGAATAGGGGAATGGTGCTCCTCTGGGCGTACACGCCACATTTTCTTTATGTATTCATCTGTTGATGGGTATCCAAGCCGTGGCTGCTGTGACTAACAGCAGAGTAAGCATGGGTGTGCAGGTGCCTCTGTAGCATGCTGACTTAGACTCCTTCAGGTGTATGTCCAGGCGAGGTAGGGATATTTGGACTTTGTGGTAGTTCTATTTTTAGTTTTTGAGAAACTTTGCTAGTGGCTGTATTGATTACACTCCCATCAGCTGTGTGTAGTGGTTTAGGACCAAACAATTGGTCATTATTAGCAATAGCACAGAGGTTCCTACCCTTCCTGACGCTGCGACTCTTTAGTACAGAACCCCAACCATAAAATCATTTTCACTGCTTCTTCATGACTATAATTTTGCTACTGTTAGGAATTGTAATGTAAATATTTTTTGGAGATAGAGGTTTGCCAAAGGGGTCACGACCCACAGGTTGAGAACCACTGTAATAATAGACCAATCTCACAGCATTTATTATCATCTGGTAATAACACACGGTCATTAAAACAATATCTATTTAGACAATGTCTAAAACTCCTCTCCCGGTCCAACGTAGCTTCAGAAAATCGGTGGAATTGCCTTTCCTATTTCTTTCTCAAGTTCTTAAGAGTTCTAGTAGATACTTTGTAGCGGAACAACAGTATCTCCTTTTAGCAATGATTCCACCCTCTTACCGCTTATCTTTCCTTTCCTGTAGACTCTCCTCTGCATCATGTAAAATGAGAATCAAGTACTTGTCAAAACCAGTAACAGCCTGCTATCCATTTCTTCACTCGTAAAGTGTGTGTGTGTGTGTGTGTGTGTGTGTGTGTGTTTGTTTTGGGGGTGTCTTTAGAACAACACCTGAACCTGTGAAATCTCTTCCCCCGTCTCCCTGTGTGTGTCTCTCTCTGCTTGTGGCGCACATGCATGTGCATATCTGCACACACACACACACACACACACACACACACACACACACATTTTCTTCTCTTCCCTAAAGGCTGGGTCTGATGCTCATAAAGGAAAAGTGGGGTACCCTAAGGACTCTGAAGAGCCCCCTAGCTGCAGGAATCTTTCCTAGGACATCTCTTGCTTTCCTAGCACCCCTCAAAGCCCTCCTGCCATTCCCTACAGAGTCTACCGAAGCCTACCTCTCACCTGTCATTCTTTCTTCACCACTGTCCCACAAAATACTAGATTGTGGGGACTTTCCTGAGCAAGTTTACTAGTGTCTGTGGACTCACCCATTAGACGTTAGTAGCAACACACACACACACACACACACACACACACACACACACACACACACACGTCTGACCTCCCATTTTGACCACCAAGAATTACTCCCCTGGAGGCACTTCACTCATGACTGAGATCCACTGAAGTTATCCTTTCCTCGTGATCCCTGCTGTGGGCCCTCCCTTGGACAAGTTTGCAGGTAGTTCAAGGAGCTAAGCAGGTTCAGCTGTGGGAAAAACAAGCACGACAGTTGTTCCCTTCTTTGATGGGGCCGGTGCACTGATAACACTGCTGTAGTTTCCATTTGTTCTTTGGAAGAGTTGGGGGAGGTTTATCTTAACAGATGGCTAAGGTGGATACAGGCTGGAATTTTCCCTGGGCAAAGTTAGCATGGCTCATGGAACTTCCAGGCTAATCCTTATCCAAAAATGGTGAGCCCGGCCTGGGCCGCAGCAGACCACAAACTCCAACCATCACCTCAGAGGACCATGGATGCTCAGGAGTTCATCTGCGAATGCAAGGCCCTGTTCCTTGTATTAGGGGAACAGTACACAGAAGAAAAGAGTTAGAGCCCTCCATGTCATGGTGAGAGCTCACACATCTATGGATCTGAGCAGCAGTGTCAGAGAACCCTCCACAGCCTCTCCCGTCATCTCTCCTCCCCAGAGTCTGCTGAAAGTCAGGGCCTCGAAAAGCAGCCTTCAGATCCATCTTTTCTCCAAGGCGGTCCAAAACGAACAGGAGGATAAGAAGGCAAATGAGAGAAGATCTGCTTCGAAGAAAGGTCAGGAGGGTGGGGCAGGAGAATGGATGAGCTGGATGCGTCTGATCACACATTTATGTTGTCCAGTGTCTACCTTGTGTCAGCCATGATACCCCAAGCACCGGGGATGGGCTGCAGTAGGGAGAGACGAAGCCTCGAGGAGGTAATAGAAGCCCTTGATTCCTCATGATCTACTGGACATTTATGCATTAGATGCTCCATTCCCCTCTTACGATGCTGGATAACCATCCCTTGTAACAGAGTAAACGTGCCAGTTTTTGACCCAGCACTCCTATTCAGACCAGAACTTCTGCTGTAGGGCCTTGTGTATGATAATATGGATTAGAGAAAGCATGTGTTGAGGTTTGCAGGGAAAAAAAACTCGATTTCCCTTTGAAGGAAGGAGTGTTGTTTGAAAAAAGCAAAAAACAAAAAAAAACATGGCAGGCTCTGGGGCAACCACATTCTTTCTGAGAAGAACATAAGGTAAGAACTGAGCTGATGAACAAAGGAAGGCTGGTCCACAAGTATCTGAACACATTGGAATTTCCTGATCATTGAATCTTGTGCGAGCCATTTACAACTGGAGTTTCTGTCCCTCGAATCACAAGCTGAAAAGAGAGGTCGCTATCGAGAAAAGGATGCCGCAGTGAACGATCCTCAAACTCGGGATTGGTTGAGAAGAGATGGTCAAGTCAGAGCAGCAAGGAAGATGGTGATCTTTGCTCAGCAAATAAACAAACAAAAACTGGTTATGCCGGGACACAGACCTCACACCGATAAAGCCGATGTTATGAGGCCACGCGTACTCCCCAAACCCCCTAATGCTGAGGCTCTAACCCAGGGCCCTGTGAATACAGGCAAGGCGCTCTACCATTTATATTAATATGGCTAGATTAAGAAGTATCTAAAGCTGGTGTTTGTTTCCAGAGAATGTGAGACACTGAACAGGGAGAGCCTGAACCTGAGTGACTGCAAACAGCCCTATTCAAAATCTAGGGGCTTGGGTGGGATAAAGCTGGACAAGAGGAAGCCAGGGTATATATAATTCCTTTTTTTCCCTGAGCGAGTATGTCAAAATACGGTTTCGGAAATATTTCAATCCATCGAGGCACGAAAGGCATGATGGGAGTAACCCATGGCGGAGGAGCACGTGGCAGGGATTCCTCACCTTGTGGCAGACTAGGAAGCAGAGAATTCGGGTCAGAGGCAGTGTGGGTATAACCTCTAAAGGCCCCTGCCCTCTGTGGCCTTAGTTTCTTCTTAGCCAAAGCCCTTCGTCCTAAAGGCTCCCTGGCCTTCTGAATAGTACCCTGTCCCCCAAGCTGGGGACCAAATGTTCAAAATAGGAGTTGGCGTGGGGGGGGGGGGCTTTTCAGATTCAAACTATGACAAGAGTTCAGAGCTTAAGGAGTTTGTTTGTTTGTTTGTTTGTTTGTTTGGGGGGTTCATTTGTTTGTTGTAGCTCCTGGGGATCTATTCTAGGACCTTGTGACCATCAGGCAAAGTGTCTTACTGCTGAGAGCCACTCCTGACCCCTGTCTGGAGAGGTTTGGGATATGAGCTACTACCAGCAGGCTTGATGAAGAAGTGCCTCAATTGTACCATGTGCAGCCTCAGTCTGTACTTTGATGATTTATCTACCTGCCACCCATCACAGAGCTTGATAAAAGCTAAAATACAAGTATGACAAAAAAAAAAATTCACTACCAGGTGACTAAGAGAGGTCAGTTAGGCAAAGAAAGCAGGTTTTTTATAAATGTGTTTTCTTATGACATTTTCTTTTAAACCTTTATATTTATCATTATTGTGATGGTGTGGTGTGGTGTGTGTGTGTGTGTGTGTGTTTGTGGTGTGTGTATGTGTGCATGCACCATGGTGTGCATGTGGAGGCTGGAAGACCACTCTATGAAGTCCGTTCTCTACCCCTGCCCTCACGCAATACCCTAGTTTCATTTCTATTGCCGTGAACAAACAACATGTGGAGGAAAGGATTTATTTCAGCTTACAATTCCAGATTACCATCATTGAGGGGACCCAAGCATCGAGTCACACTTCATCCATAGTTTAGAGAGTAGTGGAGAGGAAAGAATTAACAAAGCTACCTGCTTGCTCAGCTAGCTTGCTCCTGTTTTGTATAGTTCAGCAACCTTTGCCTAGGGAACAGTGCTGCCCACAGTGGGCTAGGTCCTCCTACATCAACTATCAATACAGTCCCTCACAGACATCCATGCCCATCGACTAATCTGATCAGGCAATCTCTCATTCAGGTTCTCTTCCCCAGTGATTCTAAACTGTGGCAAGTTGACATTTAAAACTTAACCATTTAGAGCAGAAGTTCTCAACCTTGGGTTGTGACCCTTACAAGGGTCATATATCAGATATCTTGCACATCAAATATTTATGTTATATTCATAACAGCAGCAAAATTACAGTTAAGCAGCAACAAAATAGTTTTATGGTCACCACAGTGTGAGGAACTGTATCAAAGGGTGTCAGCATTAGGAAGGTTGAGAACCGCTGGTTTAGAGGATTTAACTCAGGATGTCAGGCTTGTGGCCAGTGCCTTTACCCACGGAGTCATCTTATCAGCCCATCAGCTGTTTCTTTAAGTGTGTTGGGTGAAAGAATCGGAAGGGAGCTTGAAACTGTTAGCATCAAGCTCACCTTCCGCTGTAATGGGGTTGGATTGATCTAACTCGTCCACAGTCTTCAGCATGCATTTCCACCATCCATGTGTGAATGGAAGTGTAAAAGCCTGCAGCATGGGACAGTACACCTGGTCCCCAGTCTATGCTGAATGACAGACTCCAGTCTGCCATCTGTTGCCCTCCATACCTGAACCAAGAGACTTCCCCAATGTCTACTGTAGTATGAGCAATTAGACATTGTCTAACCCTTTCTCCACCTGTGTCTGTTGCAGAAGATGGACAACATGTCACCCAGGCTGAGAGCCTTCCTCTCTGAACCCATTGGGGAAAAGGATGTGGCCTGGGTGGATGGCATCAGCCATGAACTTGCCATCAATTTGGTCACCAAAGGTTTCAACAAGGTGTGTTGTTTTTTTTATTCTCTGACTGCTCTTCCTAACCTGTCTTCCACTCATCCTGCCAGATGGCAGCCCCTGCCATGTGTCCTAGTGACTGTCACTTGGCAGGGTGCCATGGACTTCACTGATGCTTGTCCTACGTGCTTAGAGGCATCCAAGACTTGTAGATGATGGGCAAATAGGATTGAGTCTGTACAGAGCAGCTGAGACTGGTAGGCACAGCTCAGTGTTTGATAGAGCCAGGTTAACTCAAGTCCGAGACAGAACTGTCAGGACAGATGACTTATGTGCACTCCCACCTCAGTCTGTCAGGGCACCAGCATAACAATGGCGTGTTGAGAGCCAGCATCCTGGGATCTCCACCCTGGTGAGGAGATCAGAGTCATTCTAAGATGCATTCCCAACCCAAGAATGGCCTTAGGGATAGCCAGTGGAATTGGAATGTCTACTGTCCATTGCTGTAACAAAATCTTCAATCTAGGGACTTTATAAGGAAAGGATTTCTTCCTTCCTTTCTTTCTTTCTTTCTTTCTTTCTTTCTTTCTTTCTTTCTTTCTTTCTTCCTTTCTTCCTTTCTTCCTTTCTTCCTTTCTTTCGTTTGTTTTTCGAGACAGGGTTTCTCTGTATAGCCCTGGCTGCCCTGGAACTCACTCTGTAGACCAGGCTGACCTCGAACTCAGAAATCTGCCTGCCTCTGCCTCCCAAGTGCTGGGATTAAAGGCATGCACCACCACTGCCCTTCTTAGGAAAGGATTTCTACTTAGCTCATAGTTCTGGAGAGTAAGAGTCCACTATAGGATGACATTATATGCTTGACCTCTGGAAGGACCCTCCCCACCACATAGAAGCATGGCAGGATGGGCCATGGGCAGGAGCTGGGATGAGGAGATCACATGGTGAAGTAGAAAGTCAGAGGACAGAGAAGGACCAGTCTGTTTTTTTGTTAACTCATTTGTTTTGGTGCTGTGAATTAAACTCAGTTGCATTTGCTAAGCATATGCTCTGCCACAATCTACTCCCCAACCCCCAAGGCCCCATTCATGCCTGTTTTTGACAAATTGCTCTCTTTAAAACTAATCAGGATCCCATGAGAACACTGTTGTTCCCTTCCAAGGGCAATGACCTTAATGACCAAGTTATCTTCCATTAAAGTAAGAAAAACATTAAAACATTTAGAGGCCAGGAACTGCTCTGTGTGTGTGTGTGTGTGTGTGTGTGTGTGTGTGTGTGTGTGTGTGTGTGTGTCTGTCTGTCTGTCTGTCTGTCTGTCTGTCTGACATTGTATTTGTTTGTGCCCCAATCTAACATCTGGGCCACGGTTTCTGACTGATGTGCTGCAGTGTACCTGTTACTACATGTTTTGACTCTCACCCCAAGTGAATGTCCACTTGGTGGTAATGTCGGGAGAGTAAAGCTGCACGGTTAAGGGGACCAATCCCAAGCAGCTAGTGCAGGAGTCAAGTCTGATTAGGGGAGAATTTTTAAAATAAATATCTTTTTCTTTAAAGAAATGATCATTCTCTTCCTTCTTTCCTTCCTCCCTTCCTTTCTTACTCTCTTCTTCCTCCTCTTCCTCCTCTAATTCTTCTTCCTCTCCTCCTCCTCCTCCTCCTCCTTCTCATTAGTTATTTTCTTCTGGTCATGAAGAAATACCTAACACAAAGCAACTCAGGGAAGGAAAGGTTTATTTGGCTCACAGTTTAAAGTCACACAGTCATTACAGTGGTTCATGGCACTGCCAGGAAGCAGGAAAGGAGATGACGGCTAATTCTCATTTGGCTTTCTCCTTTGCCCACTTTTATTCAATCTGAACCTCCATCCATAGGATGTGTCCCAGCCGCATACAATGTGGGTCATCCTGCATTCCATTAAGTTCTCTGAAAACAACTTCACAGAACTAGCCAATGAAAATGCAGCCCATGGGGGTATTCATTTTTTGCCTCCAAGGGACCTACAGGATACAGGAGCAGTATCTTTCAGGGCCTTATCCATTCTCTGTCTTTACCAGCCTCTGCTCAAGTGTGACCATCATTTTCATCCTTTTCTCTCCTCAGGCTGAGTTCTCATCTTTGCCCTGAATAAACATTGCCTCGGGGTCACACTTATTCGTGAGATACTCTTGCCATTTTCCCCAGGGGCCCTGCCTCTCAGAGCCTTTCGCACCCCTGCTAAATGCCTTGTGGGATGAGCCCTCATACCTGCATGCCCAGGGCACTTCACTCAGCCACCAGCTCCCTCCCGAGCCACCAGGCTGCTGAAAGCACGGGGAACAAGGAGTCACTGGTCTGCAAGGGGGCCTCCAACTCTCTCTCATCTCTCTAGGGGTGAGGTGTGAATAGCACAGACATCTTCCTGCTCACCAGTCCTTCTAAAGCAGAGGTTCTCGACCTTCCTAAGGCTGTGACCCTTTAATACAGTTCCTCATGTTGTAGTGACCATCCCCCACCATAACATTATCTTTATTGCTATTTTATAACTAATTTTGCTCCTGTTAAAAATTATAATGCAAAGATCTGCATTTTCCAATTGGTCTTTGGCGAGTCATGACCCACAGGTTGAGCTCCACTGTTCTAGGGCCTTCTCCCCTGCCCTGATACTGAGGTTCCAGCTCTTCAGCAGATGGCTGGGGTAAAGAAGGGGCCTGTGTGTGTCCTCCCGCACTTCCCCAGAGCCTTGAAGACACCTAGTCCTTGTGGTTAAACCATGATTTTTAAAACTACTGATTCATAGGGTACAGGAATGTGTGCCTGTAGTCTCAGTGCCCCAGGGTGATTGAGACAGGAGAGTTATTTCAGCTTATAGATCCAAAATCAGCCTGGGAAACACAGTGAGACCTGACTTCAAAAACAACAACAACAACAAAAACATGGGCTGGGGGGATGGCTGAAGGTAAAACGTTTGCCATGTCTAAGTAGAATCCCCCAAACTCATAACATAAAGTCTGACATGATAGCATGTCTATAACCCTACCACTCCTACAGCCGCTGGGAGGCAGAAACAGGAGACTCCTTTGACCTTTGACCTTTACACATGTGTGCTGTGGCACATAGGTTCCCAGTCTCTCACTCTCTGTCTCTCTGTCTCTTTCTCTTTGTCTCTCTCTCTCTCTCTCTCTCTCTCTCTCTCTCTCTCTCTCTCTCTCTCTCTCTCTCTCTCTCTCTCACACACACACACACACACACACACACACACACACACACACACACACTTTTCTTTTTAAAAAAGAAAGCACTAAGCATTAACTGTTAATTCACCGGAACCTTTTCAGGAACTCAGAAGCCAAAACTGTGACTGCTCTTCCCGGTTCCTCTGCACCTGCTGTTCACTGGGGCAACCGGCTTTGGCTTGGGGACCAAAATGCAAAGCCGTAACCACTGGCCCTGTGCCTGCTAAGCCCTTGTCTGCATGGACATGAGCTAAAAATATCAACCATGCCCCTTAATGCTAAAGCCTTCTCCTAAAAAAGAATGTGAGCCATCTCGTAACATTTTTATTGATTACATATTGGAATAATATTTTGAAAATATGGGAGAAAATGAAGTATGTTATTAGAATGCCTTTCATCTTTTTTCTTCTCCCTTATTCCTGCTGTGGCCTCTAGAAGATTAAAATTATGTATGCAGCTGGCTCATTGACTGTTTCTCCAGGGCAGCATCGGTCACGATTTACCAGCAGCGGGAGAGCTGTTAGGTAGAATGGGATGAGATGAGTGGGAAAGTCACCCCGTACACAGGGCCAGACTCGCCACACCGAGGCTGGAGCTCTGTCTCCCTTCCCACTGCCACCCACAGAAAGCCAGGCAGCATCTGTGGATCTCCCTCTTCCAGCCTGAGATCCTGAAAATGGCCAGTCTCCTCTGGAAGTCACTGTTGTGATGTGAAGAGAGGCTGAGCTCAGGACCAGGAGGCCCCAAGACTACCAGTTGCTGCCTTCTTCATGTTCTCAGGTTCTCAATGCTGAACCACCCAGAAACTCAGTTTCTCCCGTCCTCTCTGCTGGCACTAGACCCCACTATCTGACCTATGACTCCTACAAGGAACCAGACACTTAAGTTTGAAGGTTACTTTGCATAGTGTTGTGAGATAAATATAAGGCAATGATAAAGCCAGTTTTTAAAAATAAACGAATAGGGCTGGGCATGGTGGCGCACGCCTTTAATCCCAGCACTCCGGAGGAAGAGGCAGACGGATTTCTGAGTTCGAGTCCAGCCTGGTCTACAAAGTGAGTTCCAGGACAGCCAGGGCTATACAGAGAAACCCTGTCTCGAAAAATCAAAAAAACAAACAAACAAAAAAAAAACGAATAATGTAATAATATGAACATGTCTTAGAAGCATAGAGAAAAGAGAGGAGAGCCAGAACCTGCTGTGGGTTGCACACTCACACTGAGGACTCTGCTTTAAGCCTGGCGTGACTGAGAAACACTGGGTTGCCACTGGACTTCTCTGCTGGAGACCTCAGCATGTATGCTTGCTGAGAGGAAACCAGAAAAGTCATATAGTCACAATAGTGTCTTACAACTATGTGTGTGTGGAGGGGTGTCCTCTGCACTGGGGCTTGGGGGCTGCTAATCAAAAGCAAGGGGGAGTGCTGGAAGCTTGATAATAAGAGAAGCCACAACAGCTCCTCTCTGTCTGACAAGGCCAGGTACCATGATGAAAGTTTAACATTTTAAGGAGTGCAGACTAGGGCCAGCTACCTAGTTTGAAGGGCCCAATGCCGAATGACATTTTGTTTAACCACGTTACTGCGTATCACTTCCCAGCCTTTTGGCTAGCGTCAAGTGTAAGTAAGTGTATTAAGTACTAAGTCAGTAGCAGCAGAACATTGAAAGGAGCCCATAGCTGCTTTGTGTGCAGAGCTCTAGGCAACTAGGCGGATCAGCCCCTGGTGCAGAGTCAAATTGCTGCAGTTTAAGGAGGACACTGGTCATGAGAGACTAGTTCATTCAACTTGAGGAAGACCCTGGCAGAGTTTCCCTGTGTGGACTTGGAGTTGGGACAAGTCTGCCCTTAAGCCAGCACCTGTTACTACAGGAAGAAATGTACATCTCAGGCTTTGGCATGGCCACTGGCCAGGGTAATGGGTAGAAACTCCTGCCTGGGGTGTCTGTGTTTCTATACTACCTCCCTTGCCTCAAGTTTTCTGGAGTAAGTGAGGAAACCATAATGGCATTGGGCAAGGCCAAGATGAGAGTCATGAACTCCCCATCCTCTCTGGGAGCAATGTAAAGCCCTAGAGGGTAAAGCAAGAAGGCAGGCCATCTCTGTACTCTCTGGAAGATGCCAGCGTGGGACTCCAGGGAAAGCCCAGAAGGATGGAGGGTCAGATTGCATCTTAGTTCAGAGACCCATCTCCCCGCTACGTTCCTGGAAAGCTTGCCTGCGTCCTGCCTGCTGTGCATTCTTGGGCTTCCTGGCTGCTCTGCCGTGTGGGCTGCAGGGGCTCTGATTACCACACCAGCTGATGCTGTGGCCAGCCTCAGAAACAGGCAGAGGATTCCTTCACTTCCAGACGGGACTACAGATGGCTAGAATATGGACGAGCAGGGTGGGCAGAGGTGGGAGTGCCAACCTCTCCGGTGTCCCTTCTTTGGGGCACCATCTCAACTCTAGATTCTAAAGAATGGAGTGTGCACGGCACCCATGAGAATCAAATGGATTGAATGGATGTATGTCAGGTGTCTATAGCATCGGGTGGCCTGCCAAAGTGCTCGAAAGTATCATTTGCTTTGTGTCAATCTGTCCTCCTGGCGCTGGGACCAAATCAAAGACCTTGTGCTTGCTAGAAGGGAACTCTACTACTGAGCTAAATCCCCAAGCCGTGCAACTGCTAGCTAAAGTCACTGGTGTTTCTTCTCTCGTAAAGCTATGGCTTTTCCTGCTGTTCTTACCTGAGCTCCTCCACAACTGTCACTCCGGCCTCAGGGAACACTCAGTGGATGCCGAGGCTTTCAAATCGTGACTTAAAACCATCTCCGCAAAATTCACCGGTGAAAATAGGAGGGCGCTGATTACGAATGAGATCATGTTAGACACTGGGTTTTGTTTTTAATTTTTTAATACAGTTGTACCTTAAAATCACTACAAGTACATAGCTTCTTTCTCCTTTCAACAACTAGACAATATCTAAAAATAAGCCCTGAGGGGTGTGTGTGTGTGTGTGTGTGTGTGTGTGTGTGTGTGTGTGTGTGATAGCTCTGTGATAGAGCCCTTGCTTAGTATGTACAAAGCCCTGGGTTTATCCCAGCTCCACAACAAATAAATAAAATAAAACCTACAAACTCTAATGCTTCAGCACCTCTTGTGACTAGGGTTCAGCTTACATTATATATATATATGAAATTGCATACATATAAATAGGTATACACCAGGCTAGAGAGCCCCCAAACCATGCCCCAGAGGCACATGTACACTGTGGCGTGAAATCTAGCCTCTGCCATGTATGTCTTCATGGTCCTGTTGTCTTCTTTATCATAACAGCCTGATGTTGTGAGATATGTGGAGGAGCAGACAACAAAATTGCTATAGAACCTGGAATTGAGGGGTACTTAATATATATGCCCTTCTATGTGGTTTACATATTTTCTTTTTGTTTTGGTGTGTGTGTGTGTGTGTGTGTGTGTGTGTGTGTGTGTGTGTTCTATGCACGTAAGTGCACACACACAGCAGCTAGAGTGCAATGTCAGTGCCATGCTCTACCATCCTGTCTTTCTTTCTTGAAACAGCCTTCACTGGATCTGTAGGTAGGCAGTTGGCCAGCAAGCTCCAGCAAGCTCTGACCCCACAATGCTGGGGTTAGGGGTACATGCATGACCACAGCCAACTTTTTATGTGGATACTGGGGACTTAAACTCAGGTCCTTGTGAGGGCACAGAAAATGTTCTTATTCACTGAACCATCTCTCTAGTCTCTAATTTTTTTTTTGTAAATTAATTGTTAGAGTTGGCCTACAAAGTAACGGTGTCTGCGGTGACGTTTTCATACATCCGTGCCATTATACTTTGCTTTTTTTTTTTTTTTTTTTTAGCACACAGACATCCTTGGGAACATTATTATCAGGAGTTTCCAGAGAAACAGGACCAGGAGATTATGTATAATTATTAGAGGAGATTTGTTTATTATTTATTTTCACACAATTAGAGGCTCCACCTTGGCTGTCTACTGACTGGAGAGACAGGGAAATTGGTAGCTTGCCGCTCTGTCCGAGAAGCTGAAAAGCTCACTCAGAAAGGGAGTGGGGGTGGGGTAGGGTGGGGTCGGGTGGGGTGGGGTGGGGGTAGATGTGGAGGCGAGGCAGTGATGCAGCTCCGGTCTGAGGCTGGAGAACGAGGGCCAAGGTTTAGCAGGATTTATGTCTGTGCTATTCCCGCGGGCACGACTCTCTGAGGCATGTGTGTCTTCCCTTGTCTTCCCATTTAAGACACACTCCAGGTATGCAGCACAGGGCAGGGCAGTGCTGGGCCTCGGGTTTTGTGAATTCTCCTTTCTGCTGAGTTACTGAGAGCACACAGGTAGTTTGTAAATGGATGCTAACATGTCCTTCACCTGCCAGCCACACCTGCCGTGGTTCTCGGGTGAGATCCTCAGGATGGCTTTTTTCTGGGAAACTGGTACTGGCACCCAGGGATTGAAGACAGAAATGTTTTTAAATGTCCTGCAGTGGATAGGACAGTCCCGTGATGCAGAATCAGCCACCATGCTAGTAGTGCTGAGACACCAGTGGGCCAGGGAGCAATGCTCTAGCTTAGCTTTGTGTGTATTTTAGAGAAGGAACTTCTTGGACTACAGAGGTAGCTCAGGGGTAGAGTGCTTGCCTAGCATGTGCAAGGTGCTGGGTTTAGTCCACAGTGTGTACATATACACGCCATCACCACCTCCAAAGGGAGAAAGAAAAGAAAAGATTAAATAGCAGACCTAGAAGGAGTTCAGAGTACGCTAGTCACCCATCCTCTGTTGCCCCAACACATGCTGGAAGCCCACTAGAAATGGAGATCCTTGGACCCTACCGGAGTTTGAGATACTGAGTCAGGAAGTTCTCTTTCATAAGATTCCAGATCACTTTCAAGATCACGCTTGAAATGTCTTCAAGCGTGAGGATGAGGCCTAATTGTCACTGCAGGATGACAGTCCTTAGACCAGAGGGATTGGCCTCTGAGAGAGACCTGTGATTAACCTGACCTCACCTTTCCCCTGGGCCTTGTCAGGGACTGGCCGTCTCCCTCCTGTCTAACCCACACCCTAACCTTTGGCTGTCCCCTGAGTAGGGACGGTGGCATTCTGATAACCCTGTCTTCTGCCCTCCTGCCCCTCTTCCCAGGCCTATGTCCTGCTGGGACAGTTTCTTCTGATGCACAAGAATGAAGAAGAGTTCCAGAGGTGGATCATCTGCTGCTGTGGAGCTACGGAGTGTGAGGCCCGTCAGAGCTCCACCTGCCTGAAGGAGTGGTGCTCCTGCTTCCTGTAGATACCCCTGGCCTGGCGGCTCTACCTCAGATAAAGGCACTCATGCTACCTACTCACAACCTCCAAGTTGTTACTTGTGTCCTTAATTTATTTCTGTGTGTGTATGTGTGTGTGTGTGTGTGTGTGTGTGTGTGTGTGCGCGCGCGCACACAAGTGTGTTTATGGTGTTTGCATGTGCGTGTGTATGTATGATGTACACGTACATATGTGTATGTGCCTGATCCTGATGTATACAGGTGTTGGGGGAAGGGTTGCTGATTAATACCAAAAGTTGACCTAGTTGTCTCTCTTAATTTTTTTTCCAGCTTATATTTTGAGATAATGTCTCTCAATGAACTTGGAGCACACCAATCAGGCAAGACTAGCTGGCCATCTAGTATCATCTAGAATCTGCTTATCTCTCTCTAGACATGTGCCACCAGACCCAGAGTTTGTTTGACGTGGGTGCTAGGGATTCAAACTCTGGTCACTGTATCAGTGAGCCAAATACTTTTCTGATCCATCTCTGCAGTTTTTACAATACATGTGCGCACACACAATTTGTTTGTTTGTTTGTTTGTTTGTTTGTTTGAGACAGAGGCTCCATCTTTAATCCAGGCTGGCCTGGAATTCACTATGTAACCTCAGCAAGTCTCAAAATTCCTCGTTGTGATTACAGGTGTGAGCCACCGAGCGTGGCATTTGTGCCTCTTGCCCACCTCTGACGTTAGTGGTGTGTGAGCATCTTAAGAAGGGTTTATGAATGGAATAAAATAATAAAACCCAAATTCACCCTGAAACACACACAGAAGCGGCCATTACTCACTTTAGATGAAGGTAATACCAAATCACTCTCTCTGGAAGGTTGTGTGACTCCGTGCATAGCTTTTTAAATGCACATTAGAGTTTCAGTCAGTGCCTTGGTTAATCATTGCTATTTAGCAAGTTACCCCAATACAGAACAGCTTAAAACAGAAAGCCAATTCTACTCCAGATGGGGCACCCCAACCTGACAATCAGACTCTGACCGGGCAGGAAGGATGGCTGAGAGAACAACTGTGCTGTGCGAGTCTAGAAACTGAGTTTGCAGCGCAGAGCCCACAGGAAGGTGGACAGAGGCACAGAATTTCCAAAAGCTGGCCTGGCATCGCACACAGATCCTAAATGCATCAAACTTGGGTTTTTCATTCTGGAGCTTTTCAGATCGGAGGGTTTTGATTTAGGAATATACAAATCATCTCAAATCTGAGCTCTGATGTTGGAAACACCTCTCTGGTCTAAGTATTTTGGATTCTTAGCCTATGTATGAGGTGGATTCTTAGCCTATGTATGAGGTCCTGAGGGACAGGATCTTGAAGGTCATTCAGCTGGCTGGTGGTGTCTCCATGTCTCGTGAGGTTATAAACTGTTAGAGACGTCGTAGCTTCTTCTAGGACTAGGATGAAGGATCCACTGCCAAAGAGGCTACTGCAGGAGGCTGCTGGCTGGAGGCCTCATTCATTCACCGGACCTGCCAGGGGACTGCTGGGGATGGGGGTGGGATGGGGTGGGAGGTAGAAAGAGAACACAGAGACAGAATCCCACCCTGCTTCCTGTGACCTAGTCTCTGACTCATGCTACATCCCATGCCTGATTTCATATTCTACTTTTTAGAGGCAAGTCATTAAGTATCCTAGGAACAAGAATCCCTCCTTGAAACAGCAAAAAAAATGCCGATATGTTTTAAGGTTTTCGCTGTTAGGGTTTTGGGAGTTTGTTTGTTTGTTTTGTTTTGTTTTAGATATTTTCTTTATTTACATTTCAAATGTTATCCCCTTTCCTCCTTTCCCCTCTGAAAATCCCCTATCCCATCCCCCCTCCCCCTGCTCACCACCCCACACACTTCCTGTCCTGGCATTCCCCTATACTGGGGCATCGAGCCTTCACAGGACCAAGGGCCTCTCCTCCCATTGATGTCCAACAAGGTCATCCTCTGCTACATATGCAGCTGGAGCCATGAGTCCCACCATGTGTACTCTTTGGTTGGTGGTTTAGTCCCTGGGAGCTCTGAGGATACTGGTTAGTTCATACTGTTGTTCCTCCTATGGGGCTGCAAACCCTTCAGCTCCTTGAGTCTTTTTTTCTAGCTCCTGCATTGGAGACCCTGTGCTTAGTCCAATGGTTGTTTGAGAGCATCCACCTCTGTATGTGTCAGGCACTGGTAGAGACTCTCAGGAAACAGCTATATCAGGCTCCTGTCAGCAAGCACTTGTTCGCATCCACAATAGTGTCTGGGTTTGATAACTGTGTAAGGGATGGATCCTCAGATGGGGTAGGTCCCTCTTAGAAGGGGGACAAAAATACCCATGGGAGGAGATACAGAGACAAAGTGTGGAGCAGAGACTGAAGGAAAGGCCATCCACAGGCTATTGGGATTTTCAGGTACAACTCCACAGAAATGTCTTTTACTAAGGTACTGCCTCTCCACAGCCATCCCCTCCCCCATCCCCAGCTCCCAGCAGCTACATGATGAATTTCTGTCAAAGTTGTGGCTTTTCTAGAAATCCATATAAATGGAATAACACAGTGTGTAGCCTTTTGAGATTGGTTTTTTAAATTTAGCATAATTCATCTGATGCTAATCTCCTATCCAGGCTTTTTAAACCCCAAAGGGTTTGACTCCGTGTTGTTGGTGCCTTTTTCTGTGGGCATCTGCTCTGCCAGGAAAGTTCAATAGTTTCTACTAAGGGGTATGATGCCCACTCCACTGAGGGACTGTCTGATTACAGGGGTGGGCCCAGCCTTTAGAGGTAGGAGAAGGAACTGTGCAGTCAACAACCAGGGGGAAACTGAACACGTGAAGTTGATGGGAAAACAGTGTCCTTGTCATCTGGATAGGACAGCTCCAAGACAGGCGCCCCACTAGAGCCAAAGCCTATTTTCTCTTTACTATCCTGTATCGACTCTCAACCCCCTTCTATTCCTGCTTCACACCCTTGACAGTGATTCCCGAGACCTCTCCTGTCTTAGTGTTCTTTCTCTGTTGCTGTGATACAGTATCTTTATCTGTTGGTGTGATACAGTATCTTTTTCTGTTGGTGTGATACAGTATCTTTCTCTGTTGCTGTGATACAGTATCTTTATCTGTTGGTGTGATACAGTATCTTTTTCTGTTGGTGTGATACAGTATCTTTCTCTGTTGCTGTGATACAGTATCTCTCTGTTGCTGTGATACAGTATCTTTCTCTGTTGGTGTGATACCGTATCTTTTTCTGTTGGTGTGATACAGTATCTCTCTCTGTTGCTGTGATACAGTATCTCTCTGTTGCTGTGATACAGTATCTTGACAAAAGCAACTGAAGAGAAAAGGGGTTTGTCTGGTTCACAAGCCCAGGTTACAGTCTATCTGGAAAGGTTTGTCACAGCAGAAAGAGCTTGAGCTGGTTGTATTGTATACACACACACACACACACACACACACACACACACACACACACACCCCGTCAAGGAGAGAGCAATGTATACATGCCGCTCCCTTTCTCCACTTACATAGTCTAGAATCTCAACCAGTGGGCAGGTCTTCCATCTTCATGAACGCAATCAAGAAAATCACCCACAGGCACTCCCAGCAGCCTATTTCCCAGTGAGTCTAGCTTCTGTCACATTGACAATTAAAATTAACCCTCATACCTCTCCTCTTCCACACAAAATATTCAAATTTAGTGTCTGAGTCTGCTCTAAGAGACTCGTTTACTTTTATTTTAACAAGAAGAAAAACAACAACAAAAAGACCGAGTTTTGCTGAATTCCTTTCATCATTAGACACAGTGATACAGCTCTAAATCAAGATCTTCCAGACATGAGGATGGAGTTCAGTGGTGGAGTATTTGCCTGACATGTATGGTTTGGTTTGAGGCTCATCAAGAAAACTGATTTTCGTGGTTAAAATTCCGAAGTATGGGGCTCAAGAGACAAGCTTAGCAGTTAAGAGCACTGATTTTAATTCCTAGCACCCACATGGCAGTTCACAGCTATCTAACAGTAGTCCTAGGGGATCCAATAACCTTTCTGGCCACTTTGGGTACTAGGCATGTTTGGGGTACACATATTTACATGCAAGCAAAACACTCAGACATATAAAAGTAAAATTTAAAAATTCAAAGTAACATGGAAGGAAAAAATTGTCTTTGGGTTTAAACTCTAGTTTTAAATTATGGACGGTGTGAATTCCCACCATAAAAGTCAAAAGAACTCTATTTAATTTCTTCCTCAATTCACATTTTATTGGTTTTACTGATACTTCCAATTTGTTTAAGTTTTATAACATTTACACTCTTCCCATAAGCATAATCCCCATTGTACATTTCAGAGCTTATCATCAATTTTTGTCAGTGCCAGAATCTTCAAGGTCACAGTTTTGTCATCTCAGATTCTTTGGCGCTCCCCCGGGTTGTCCTGTGTCAGTCAGCAGAGGCAGGGCTGTGCTGCTAGAACCATCTCAAAAGTCTCCGTGCCTTAGTCAGCAAAGGTTGACATCTCTCTCATGCCACATGTCCAGTACATGTCATCAGGAGAACTAACCCAATAATCGCTCTGTAACTCAGGTGGAGGCATGTCCCCTCTCCATGCATACATTCCCATGATAATCAGGACGTGAAGAAGCCAGGACAAAGCCTCTCTCTAGAAGTCACACATCCTTCATTGTCCAGAGCATGTCACATGACCTCTCAACTCTAAAGGGGGTAGGTCTCTTCAGGAAGGAAATGAAAAGGCATAAAGATTCCAGGACAGCCAGGGCTACACAGAGAAACCCTGTCTCGAAAGATCAAAAAAGAAAAAAAAAAAAAAAGAAAAGGCATAAAGATCACCAAAAACAATAACAGCAATTAAGCCCTTTCTTTTTTTTTCCCCCAGAATACCTCATTGATGCTGTACTTCCTGACGTCATAACATGTGGGGATATGCTGACTACAGTCTGCCCACTCTAGTCTTCCTTTGTTTTCCCTAAGGACAGAGCTGGAGTTACACAGCTCTGCCTTCTGAGAGATCAGGCTTGGACTACCCAGTCTGCCTTTGCTTCCTCTTCATAACCTACTCTTGGACTAATTTTCTGGTGGTAGTCATTTGGAAGACAGAAGCCCATTGGCTCCAAAGGAAAAGAAAAGGTGGTTTTCTCAAATGGTCTATTCCACTTCCCCTAACGCTGTTGAAATTCCTCCCTTGGGCCCCTAGTGTCTAGAATCATAGTGGTGGTAGTGAGATAAGAAACCTGTAGGATACAGAGTCATCAAAACTAGAGAGCCTGCACAGAGGGATCCTATATATTAACAGCACGAGCAGCTCTTCCCTGTAGAACATGATTTGTAAGATATCAGAGTGACCACTATCCCCCCAAACCTTACCCAAGACAAGGAATTTCCTCCGTCACTCATTCATTACCTTGTACTGATTTTTTTGTCTTCTTTCTAGAAAAAAAAAATCAATGACCTAATTTCTCCAGTAAAATGATTGCCCTTTAGTCTTCACCTCTGTTAGAATCTTACCTTTGTCACCATAACCACTTCCTCCCTTCACAGGCAAAGAGTGGTTCCTGTCCAGTTGACTTACACACCTGACTGTGTGACTTGCCTTGGCCAATGATACGGGGTAGTCACACCACCACATCTGTCCTGAAGATTCTCTCACATGAATGTCCAGTCTCTTGTGACCCTGCAGACACCCAGAGAGGAGCTACTGTCTTAAGTAATCATTGTCCCATCTTCTTGGGCTCCTGAAGGAATCTCAGGTGGGTTTGGGCTTACCTTAACCCTCAGCAAGGACAAAAGGCCAGCAGGCTGCTGCAGCCACCCAGCTGCCCATCTGGCCCTGTGTGTCAGTCAGCGCTCCACTCCACAAGAATAAAGGCTTGCACTTTATAACCAGTGGTGTTTGGGGCAGTTTGCTCTGCAGCAATTGTCACCTCCCTTCTAGTCTCTAATGACTGACCCTACCCAGCCGAAGTCCAAACACTCCCAGAGCAGGTAAAAAAATATTCTTTTCAGAGCTAGTCAGATATGGGTGTGAGTTCTGCCTCATCCTGGGAGAGCTTCTCAACTTCACTAAGCCTCAGCTTTCTCCATAAAACAAGGGCAAAACAGTAATCTTAGTGTTGCTGCCTCGCATTGTGGGTCAATGCAAATAGCCTGTGTCAATTGCACTGTTCGGTGTGAATGACGTAAAACAATACTGTCTCTGGTCTCCTTGGAGCTCTGATCTCCTGAGGGCTTGGTCCTCTCGTGGCCCTCGGAAAAGAATGAACAGCTGTGTGCTAGCAGAGAGCCCAGAGAACAATTTATTCAATCCAGGGGAGGTCTTCTCTGGCCTAGGAGTCCAGGTCACCACTTGCGTCTTTGGCCCTCCACACTCTTAATGTGTGGGAAGAAAAGATAGCAGATGAACATCAGGCATATTCCAATGTTAACTGTGACTTTGTGGACTTACATCGCTCCTCCCGACCCTGGTCCCAAAGGTGTATTAAGGACACACCCGAAGTGGCTGACCTTCAAGTTCTTAGCCCAGCCAATGGAATCTCTCAGTAGGGTGCTGAGTCTGTGATGTGGGAAGGGTATTGTCTGAGAGCTTCCCCCAGCATCTGAAGCAGTAGTAAGATATCTTCAAGGTAGGAAGCTTTCCCCTCTCCTTGGTCTTGGATTTGGAATGTGAGTTTGGCCAGGAATCAATGATTTTGATTAGAATTTATCAAGTGTCTAAGGTTCAAAGCACGGTTAGGGCTGAGGTCAGAGTTTCTGGCTTCCTGGAGCCGAATAGCAATGAGGGATGAATGAGATCCCAGCAAGGGCCTAGTTTAAACCCTTACTGGCCAAATAACACTAAGACTAAAGTCCTATGGGGGTGGAAATATAAGGGGTACCCCAGAAAATATAGATCAGAGCAGGAATAGCACCAGAAGGAGAAGCAGCCAATAAAGGGGCCTTCACCACTATTTACCAGCGTGGACAGGAAAAGCTTACCCCTTGGGGGCAATTCTGGCAGCCAGAGGAGAGCCATTGAGTAATGTGACCCCACCCATGGGGAATCCACACATAATCGCCACTCACCTGTGGGTGGCTGATCCCAGGAACCGAGCTGCTCACTAGAAAAATACAGCTCACTGGAAAGGCAGTGGCTAGCCACTGCCAGGAAGTGAGAGGGGTAGGAACACAGCAGGTACCAGAAGCCCCTGCCTCAGGTGTGGTGTGGAGACAATGGGATTTAACTTTGGAATAGAATCCATCCCTTGCCACAAGTTACATTACCTTTGTGAGCCCTCCCCTTGGCTCAGCTGGGTGTCAGCAAGATGGCTATGAATGTGTCTATTCACGAACTAGGAAGACAGAGACTCTGGGGACATGCTCAAAGCTCTATTCAGGGTGGCCCTGACAGCCAAAAAATTACAGTGTAGAACACTAAGTGTATCTTGTCATTCCAAAGAAGTGACATTTTGAGCTTAGCATTAGAAGGGAGGTCCCACTTGAATAAGCTGAGGTTGGGGAAGGGAGAAGGGGAGAAAAAGGGAGAGAGTAAAGGGGAGAGGCAGAGTGGGCCATAGGTGGTGGTGGGGGGGGCACAACCCAGCTGACTCACTCAAGGTCTTTCTAAAGCCAAAGCTGTGCCTGCTGCCTGCCCAGCTCCCTTTGTGGTAGGAGCTAGTTTGGTGATTTGGAGATGCTTTTAGGGACACTAGGAGACAGACAGAATTTTGAATGAATGAGGATGTCTATAATGATTTAAAGGGAAAGAGGTGAGTCTGAGAGTA
Organism: Mus minutoides; assembly: GCA_902729485.2. NCBI lineage: Eukaryota > Metazoa > Chordata > Mammalia > Rodentia > Muridae > Mus > Mus minutoides. Next base: position 91,444 of record CACVCL010028471.1, read on the forward strand.
TCAGCTGACTGAGAGAAAACTCTGTGACAGAGGGAAGAGCCTGTACAAAGGCCCTGGGGTCTGAGTGCAGATGATGAGTCCAAGAGAAGGAATGAGGAAGGCGAGACAACTAGAAACTGTTTGGGAAGGGCCTAGTGGTAGTTGTTATCACAGCAAATGCAGCCTATGCTAACTATTGAAGGCAAACAGATCTGAGGAGGTGCACTGTATTAGTGGGCACCTGTCATCAAAACAAACACACCCAAAAAAACAAAATAACAAACCAAGAAGAAGCACATATCTCATTGCCATGGGGCTCAGCATCTTCTTTGCTATTTAAAATGCCTTTATGTCTATTTTGGGAGCTGTCTTTAAAAACAGAGCTAGGAGACAGCCCAGAAAGCAAATGCAGACATCTCAAATGACTTGTCCATGGTCCTGGCCCTGCTTAGTGGCATTATGTGCTACTGCACTGCCCTGTATCTGGTGGCAGGGGCCTTTAGTTTGGTCCAAGCCAATCCAGGCACTGGCCAGGCCCCATAATGCAGCAGCTACATCTCCTTCCATGAGAGCTGTCTTTGAAATAAGGCAGGCTTGCCAGAGATGTAGACCCATGAAAAGTCAGGGAGAAAAGAAATGGTCCAGAGAGACCACTGCTCTCTTCTGTTTCTTCCAAGTGACCTTGGCCTTGGGAAAGGAAAAGAATTAGAGGCCAGTGAAATGAGATCCCCAAATCCAAGGCCAGAGAGGGCAAAAGCAGCTTCCCCTCTGACAGAGCTGATGGACAGTCAGTCACATGAGGCTCCACACAACAGCGGGTTCAAGGGCCCTGTTCTGCACAGTCCTGAAAGGGGAGGGTATGTATACTGAAGGTGGGAATGTCTTCTATTGTTTTCTTTCTTCTGAGTTACATAAGTAACAGTTCAAAAGTGTCCAGATAATGTAGGATCTGGTGCAGCTCAGAAAGTGGAAATGCCCTTTATTCCCACCAGATAACAACTGTTGACAATTGTTTCTTTCCTTATTTTTTTGTGCATGTATCTGTCATAAGATAGTCAGAATACACTAGACCCACCTGTAATCATATCTATCTATCCATCCATCATGTATCTATCTATCCACCCTTCCACCCATCTACCCATCCATCCATCCATTCATCCATCCATCCATCCATCTTCTATATTATTTGTGCCATTGAATCTTTCTAACACCTCCATTGTTTTTCACAGCCAGCGTGTCCTATCTTCCTGTTTCATTCCCACAGTACTGAGAAAACAGGAACTTCTGTGGAAAAGCACTTTATTCTCCAGTAACAGCCATCACTGTCTTAATCTGAGAGTCTATGACTACTTACAGACATTCACAGCAAGGTCTGAGGTGGAGAGTGATATTAGTCCCCACTGGTCCATGTGTCAAAGACTTGGCCCCAGAGCTGTACTTTTGGGAGGTGGTGGGACCTGAAGGAAGAATCTTAGGTTCCTGGAAGTGTGATTACAAAGGGGACCGTAGTATCCTGACCCCTTCCACTTTCTCTGCTTCCAATCTTCAAAGTGAGCAGTTTAGCTCCACCATGCTCTTGCCACGATAATACCAGTGTACCACAGGCCAAAAGTAATCTGCCCAATAGTAATGGACTGGTAGCCTCTAGACTGTAAAAATGAACGTCTTCTCTTTATTAAACTGCCTCTGGTATTTTGGTATCATGATGGGATGGTGTTTAAGACATATTCCACATGACTCCATCTTGAGGGCCAGAGTTGGAGGAATCCCAGGTCATCCATGAGGAAGCTTTGCTTCATTCGGTGCTTGCCCCTTTGGCCTTGTTATGCACTATAATGTATAATGTATAATGTTCTAGAAGCACGTGTTTGGGTAAGGGAAAAACCAGTGCATTCTCACTGTAGAAACTAGAAAGTGGATGCAGTGAAGATCAAGAAGTAAAAACAGCCCTGTCGTCAATGGCTTATGTTTCTTTCCACACATTTCCCAATGCATTTCTTTAAATTAAATTGTACTTACTTATTTATTGATGGACACCACACAGGCGTGGCACAGCATATGTGTGACAGTCAGAGGACAGCCTGTGGGGTTTGTCTCTCTCACCACCATATGGATCTTGGATTGAACTCTGATTGCCAGTCTTGGCAGAAAGTCCTTTATGTACTGAGCCATCTTGCTAGCCCTCATGTGCATTTTCAAGGACAGTTTTTACTGGAATACAATTCATATAACATTAAACTCCTTTGTGCTTTAGTCTATCGGAGTCATAGGCCTCACTAGAATCTGAATTCAGAATGTTCTAATCACCCAACAGAGGAGAGGGTTGTTGGAAGTCACTCCCTTCCCATGGCGCCCCGCCCCCATCCTCAGAAACCACACCTCTGCTTTCTGTCTCTTATAGATTTGTCTGTTTGACACACTTCGTATGCATGGAATCATGTGTTACATGGCCTTTGCCTTCTGGCTTCTTTTCCTAAACATCACGTTTCCAAGATCCATCTGTGTGGGAGCATGTGTGTATATGCATTTTACAAAACAAGTAGACATTACAGGGAGGAAGCATTATCTCGTCTTAAACATTTACATATTTTAAATATTTTCCTCCCATCATTAAATCCTCGAAAAATAGTACAAACTTATAAATCTCAGCTTCTGGAGAGGCCGAGGCAAGAGAATCACAAGTTCAAGGCCAGTCTGCTCAATGGTACCAGATGCTATCTCAAAACAAAAAAATATGGGGGCCGATGAGGAAGATCACTGGGTAAGGGCACTTGCCACCAAACCTGACCACCCGAGTTCAGTCCTCAAAACCCACAGGATGAGAAATAGAAGCCCATTAACTGCCTGCAAGCTGTCATCTGCCTTCTCAACCATGCCACAGTGCCCTCCAGCCCACACCTCCACACCCTTACTCACATACAAATAAATAAATAATAAATATATGTAAAAGAAATAAACTGTGAAGAAGAGGCTAATTATACAGAGTGGGGTAGAGGCCTTGCCCCGCATGCACCAGTCCTCAGGTTTATAAAGCCTCAGTAGAAAAGGGCGCAGAGGGAAAGGACAGTTTGAACAGAGCTCTCCGGGCCCTCTGTGAATTGGTTTAGTATTTGCGCACACTGATGTGCCCCTCTTGTGCACATCAGAGCCTCTCCAGATGGCACAGCAATGTCAGGACAGTGCCCTGCCCCTGTACCGGCCCCTAAAGAAGCCGGTCAGTGGTGTAAAGTTGCCCACGCTCTGTGCAGACACAGACAACGCGTGGCTGTGTGAACCTATGCACACCCAGCCCTGGGTCACGGGGAGCTGACTGTAGGACTGCACAGTGCATGCACCCCATGGTCACTTGAACCTCCCGTGCTTACTGAGAGGTGTTGGGGGGCAGGGATTGCCATTATGAGCAGAGCTTTGGCAAGCAGCTTTTAATGTGTATTTCAGTCGCCTGTCCTGTTCTTCCTCCGGGAAGGTGCCTAGAAACGGACTTGAGTGTGGTTTAGGGAGACAGAGAGTTTGAGATTTAAAATTTTTGACTCTGCTATTTTCTTTTCTCCGGAAAGTTCAGACCCGTGCCACTCACCAGGAAAAGCCTAATTTATTAGCGGGCTGCCGCACCAACTCCGTTCCAGCGCAAACTGTCCCTCCCTGTCCCCAACATAGCAGACCCACTGTTGGTATTGAGCCTGCTGGGCATCCTCACAGGCTGCTCCCCTGTTCCCTGACCGTCCCTTCCCTTTTATCTTTACCTGCTCACTCACCTCTGCCATGGCCCTTAGATTATAAACAGGCCCTCCAGTCTTATCGCCTTCCTGGGCAGCTGCGTTCTTACTTTTTTCTCCTTGGCATTTATCACCTTCTAATCAACCACACCATTCACTTATTTTATTATTCTGGCCCACTACAATTAATCAGTAGAGCCTGGCCCCGTGCCTGGCATGAGTAGGCACACAAGAAGTAAGTGTTGAATCGAATCCACTGTGGGCACTAAGTGCTACCCTTACAAAATTGGGGCCCACCCTGCCACCCACATCCACTGTGAGCGCCTCCTACCAGCTCCCCATCAGTTCTCTTGTTTCCCTGACTCTGAAGTAAATTGGGAGGCAGCTTCCTTTGGAGTTGTTTGTCCTGCCCCTTAATGAAAATTGGACTAGGCAAACCCTGGCAGATAAGCCAGTCTGTGACCCGGGAGAACAAAGGTCTGCTTCTGGAAAGAGTGCAGATGCTACCGGGGTTCTCAGGGAGGAGAACCCACCAGGGCATCCGTCTCCCTGGGACCTCCCCGATGCTGGCTCTCCTGGCCTGGTGGAAAAAGACTGCTGCTCACAATGCTTGGAAGGCAGTAGCCTCTGGAAGAGGCTGTGCTGCAAACACAGGCCTGGGGACCGGAAAGGCAGGTCTCAGCAGAAGCAGGGAAATCCCTTCCCTGACCCAGCCAGGCACCGCAGGGAGTCCCTGTGGAGCCTCCCTATTGTACCACGCTTCCGGCCAAGCTCCTGGACTTTCTACTGTAGCTGAGGAGCGAAATTCCCAAGCCCAATATGGTCATGTTTTTAAAGTGCCCACAAATCGATGAACAAAGTCCCACAATGAATGGTCTCAGGGTCAAATCTGCATCAAAAGAAACAAGCTCAGTGCTCATCTGAATCACAAACTCACGCCACATTTCTCCCTCAGAGTCACCCTGTCCACACCCACTCCCACCCACAGCCCGCACACGCCTGCCCTACCCCGCACAGCCAGAGCCTTGCCCTCCCCAATAAGGCCTATAAAGTATGGTTCCCACCGAGATTGGCCTCAGAGATCCAGCCTCCTAACTTCTGACGGGAATATTCTGGAATTTAGGGCGGGGGGGGGGGGGTAGCTGTTAGAGCCCACATGTATTCTCTAAATCTTCTCTGAAGATGTGTGTGTGGTGGCTAAGCTATGCAATATGGTCTTTATAAACAAAACAAGACAAAAAAAAAAAAACCATTCCTAAAGTTCACACAGAAAGCACAGGACTCTTCAGCAGTTTGATGAGTTTCGGATTTCTGAGTTCGAGGCCAGCCTGGTCTACAAAGTGAGTTCCAGGACAGCCAGGACAATACAGAGAAATCCTGTCTCAAAAAACAAAAAAACAAAAACAAAAACAAAAACAAAAAACCCCAAAAAAAGAGTTTCCAGAAGCAAACACTCCCGGTGTAGCGATCTAGGGGCGTCATATTCAGGTAAGCTCTGCTCAGATCAACAGACTATCCCTGACCACCCACGTCCTCATAAACCCCTCCCGCACTATGCTGGCATGCAGCAGCTGAGACTGGCCTAGGCTGCTCTGAACTTGGAGGCTCATATTGAAAGAGTAGTACGTAACCAAAGACAAAATAGAGTCCCTTGTGTCAGGGGGGAAAGTGAACCTTTAAAAATACCGATGGCTCTAGGTACTGGGCAAGCCTTTCCTGGAACAATCACAGAATAGCCAACGCCCTCTGAATATCTCTGTGAAATGTCTCAATGCCCCAGGAGGTTGCCTTAGGTAGCACATGACTTAATNCCTACCCCATTGTTATAAAAGCTCCTGATTTTCGAGCCACGAGGTCGACCCCCCTGTCCCCTGCGTGGGATACGGGTCGTCCCGGAGCTCCGATTAAAAATCCTCATGCTTTTTGCATCAAGACAGGTCTCGTGATTCGTGGGGTGCACGAACAACCCGTGTTTGAAATAGGGGTATTTCTGGTTGGATCTTACAATATGTTCTCCTGTGTCTGGCTTCTCTCTGTGTGAGGCCTGTTATTGCAGTAGCAACAGATCCGGGTTTTGTTTGTTTGTTTTTGGGTTTTTTTTGTGGCTGGGCCGTATTCCACTTCAAGAATAGGTTAACTTACTTATTGGTCATTACAATGGCTGTCTGGACAGGGCATTCTTTGGTGTCTCTTGGTCTATCCAGCTCCCTTGGGTGTACTTGGAGTAGGTAGGGTTGCTGGGTGACAGGACTCATATGTGCTCGGCTTAACTTAGCTAGCCAGACAGATCCCCAACAACCATGTCTGAGCTCCTGCATGTCTGTGTCTTCGCTGATTCTTTCTAGGCTGGGCTTTCCAGTTTTGGTCTTTCTGGGAGTAACGTACATCTCAGTTTTCATTTACACTAAGGGTCATGTCTTCATTTTAAAACTCTTAGCATGTAAGGCATGACACAGACAGCTCACACTGGGGTTGTAATGGGGATCTGAAGACAGGGCCTGGAGAGGGGATTCCCCAGAACCCAGAAGTCAGGGAAGCGACAGAAAGGGTTGGAGAGGGGAGCTAGCCAGAGAACAAGAGATCTGATGTCACCATCCACCTTGGTGAGGCCCAGCGCCAAAGCTCCAGACTCTGTCTTTATTCTCCACACCAGTTTCCCCGTCCTTTTCCGGCAATCCTTTCCGTTACACCTCCCCCATCTCCTGGTTATCACCTCTCAAAGTGCCACTCAAGGGTCACACCTTGCAGACAGCTCCCTCCACCCTCCACTGGCTTTAACTCACTGTGAGTGGCTAATTTGTGGTCTCTAAGATTACAGCCTCTGGCATGCTTCTCTGGCCTGAACAGTTTCCTCCCCCCTTCTTCCTCCTCCTTCTCGTCTTCCTCCTCTTCTTCCTCCTTCCTTTCCCCCTCCCCTTCCTCCTCCTTCCCTTTCATTTGTTACCAGCATTCTGAAGTTGGGAGACATTGTGTGAAAATCTAGCTCTCTAGCAATTCTTGAAAAATAAATTGAAGGAGAGGGCACCATGGCAACCAGCAGCTGGAAGCTGAGTGGCAGCTGCTCCCTTTTTCAGGCATGGGGGTGCCCAGTTGACCATAGTCCTCTCCCTGATATATGATACCAGCTGCTTCCCAGTTCTGTGGCACGAGTTCCCCTCAAGCCAGACAGACCTCTAGTGGCACCAGTGGGTGGCTGTTGTTGTTTTAAGAGGTACATCAAGGAATCCAGGAAAGGGGGAGGTACAAAGGGAGGAGAGGACTCCAGTAAGGGTGTGGACAGGTTAGCTGTGGGCAAGTGAAGTTCAGTACACAGAACAACATGGCTTTCAATGGTCCTGGAGAAGGCTTCAGGCAAATGACCCTCCACCAGTCACAACTCTGAGGTCAAATATCCTACAGGATTAAGAGGGCGGGAACCAGGGCCAGGGGTTTTCAGGGCCAAAGCAGTCTCACACCGGGATCTTGACAGCTTCTAGTCTCAAGGCCCTCTTGGTCTGCCCTGAAGTGCTGCAAATGTCCTGAATATTCGTTTATGTGTGTATCGTTTTGATGCATGTGTGCATGCATGTTCATACCCGTGTAGGTACATATGTGTGTATGTATGTGTGTGAGCACATGTATATGCACACACATGCACCGGTTCATAGAGGCACACACATGTGACCAAATGTATAGAAGCCCAAATTGATGACAGGCGTCTTCTTGAATCCACCTCTACTTTACTTCAGATGAGGCGGGATCTCTCTGAACCCAGAGCCTGCCAGTTGCAGCTAGCTAGTCTAGCTGGCCAGCTTGCTCTAGGGATCCTCTTGCCTTAGCCTCCTCGGTTTGGAGATCACAGGCTGCCACCAGCACACAAGTCCAGGTTTCAGGTAGGTTCCAGGACTCTTAACTCTGGTCCTCACGATTGACGGGCAGTGTTGTACCCACTGAGCCACTTCTCTTGGCACCTATCATGAGTGTGTAAGAGTGAGTGTGACTGTGTGCCCACACCTTCCTCCACTCAGCTGTAGTATGAGAGAACGGGTCTCTCCTCTTAACCATACACTCCAGCTTACAAGTATTCATAGGGTGTGTTCACACTTTACCTGACTGCAGGCTCCCTTAGGGTCGTAGGATAGTTTGAAACCCTCCTGAGAGGTGCGGTGTAGGTGGGATCTTTATCTTTCAGCTTCCCACTCTACACATACTGGTTTAAGTGGCATGTGTCCACTGATAATCAATGTGGCCCAATTGCTAGGATCCATAAACTGATGCCACATTCTGTCCAGGGCTGTGCTATACTGACAAGGGGGAACCCAGAGAGAAGCTACTACATTCGTCATCACTTTTCATGCCCAGCAGCTGCCACAAAGGCCTGGGAAAGAGATTGGGATATGGGGTGGGGTAGAAAATTTAACACAGTGACTCCTGTCCCCAGTCACTTGTTTGTTCCTACAGGCCAAAGTTCAAGAAGCCCGGAGAAAGGGGAGGGGGCATGGAGGAGGGGCTGTGTGAGAGGAGGACTGGGGAGAGGAGGGCTTTGATCAGGATGTAAAATGAAGAAAGAAAGAAAGAAAGAAAGAAAGAAAGAAAGAAAGAAAGAAAGAAAGAAAGAAAGAAAGAGAGAGGAAAGAAGGAAGGAAGGAAGGAAGGAAGGAAGGAAGGAAGGAAGGAAGGAAGGAAGGAAGGAAGGAAGGAGTAGGACAGACAATGGGAAGGACCCTCTACTACGTGGAAAGAAAATACACTGAGGTCTGACATATCAGGGATTCCCTGGAATTGACCCTCAGTAGCTGCTATTTGAGACCAAATTGCATTCAGATATCCTAACAGAGAATCATTCATTCTCACAAAAACAAAGCAAAACACCTTTGTTGAGACTTGTTGCTGACTTTTTACTCAAGAAGTGACTCAATGCTTTAGGAAAACTAAGACCAGGGAAATGGATGGTGACTGATGAGCTGACGGGAGATGGTGTGGCTGGGAGGAAGTTATCTGAGAAGAAGGTGATACTTGAGCTGAGAGCTGAACTGTAAGCATCAGGCAGACGGGCCTGTACAAGGAGGCAAGGATGCTGAAGGGGCAGAGGGGAGCTGGTGAGAGTGGAGCAGTGACGGGGAGGGCCGAGGACAGGAGACGGGGCCCTAGAGGCAGGCACCTCAGGGTGTGTGGACCATGCCAAGGAGGCAAGTGACAAGAAAAAGCTGCCATGTAAGGAATACGTCAGGGAGAAGTGGGGATGGATACCAGTGAGGAGCCTCAGGTCCAAGATGATAGGTCAGGAGAAAGGCTTTGTGGAGAGGTCAAGCTGGAGGAGATGGAACAGACACTTCTTGTGAATGTATTGAGAGTGTGAAGCAGAGATGAGAACCGAGCAGAGTACCTAAGTTTCCTTATGTTGGTAATTTTAAATGGTATGCTAGGCGTTGTGGGTACTTTTCCATGGGGGCTCTGGATTCTGTTCTATTTCTCTGTGGAGCCTTGCACTTATTTGTCTGTTTGCTTACTTTATAAAGACGCAAGCTCACTGGGTACTGTAAAGTCTGCCTCTGATGGCAGTTCAGTCCCCAGCATTGGCTAGGTTGTAGGGAGTTCTCCTTACATATGTGTTGTTCAGGATCAGTGCTGAGTGGATTATCAATCACACAGAATCTGCACCATCTCTTTGGTCAAAGTTTTCATTTTAGTAAAACTGTAGAATAACATCCTTTGTTTAAAAAAAATCGTGCTAATGGAAACATCTTGCTAAACTTCAGTACATTATCTCACTACTAGCACAGTGCATGTGTGTGTGCATGTGCACACACACACACACACACACACACACACACACACACACAGCATTTCCAAGCCACAAGGGCCTTAGTTGAAGTTGAACTCCCGCCGGGCATGGTGGTGCATGCCTTTAATCCCAGCACTTAAGAGGCAGAGGCAGGCGGATTTCTGAGTTCGAAGCCAGCCTGGTCTACAGAGTGAGTTCCAGGACAGCCAGGGCTATACAGAGAAACCCTGTCTCAAAAAACCAAAAAAAAAAAAAAAAAGAAGTTGAACTCCCTCCCTTCCTTCCAAACCTGCTCGTTCCTTGGCTCCTGCTACCTCACTCATCTCAAAAATTTGTTCAAGATGGCCTGGCAGTTAAGGGTACATGCTGCTCTTTCAGAGAACCTAAGTTTTGTTTCCAGCATCCACGTGTAGCAGCTCACAATTACATACAACTCCAGTTCTAGGAGAGCTTACCTTCCTCTGGCCTCCTAAGACACCTAAACCACCTACACACACACACACACACACACACAC